>JAHWFO010017185.1:2760995-2808495 GCA_023313115.1 Rhysida immarginata
TTTTTTTTTTTTTTTTTTTTTTTTTTTTTTCCTTTTCTTTTCGTATTTGGATGGGTTTTGCATTACGGAATAGGGCATACCGAAAAAAGTCTTCTTATTTATGTCCTGTGTTTTAAGTGTATTTTTTAATTTTAATCCACGAATAAATTATTTATTATTTTAACTCTTTCAGGTATGTTTTGATCAAAACGGGTGCCTTCGTAAATATGAATCGGTACAAGACATCCTCAAAGAGTTTTATGTTCTAAGATTAGAATATTATGAGAAACGAAAAAATTATTTAGAAGGAATGCTTCAGGCCGAAGCAAATAAACTTAGTAACCAAGCAAGATTTATTCTGGAAAAATGTGATGGAAAGCTAATCCTTGGTAAGTAATTTAATAGTAAATATAATTAATTGGGTTTTGTTTCTTGTTCATTTATTTGGTTTAAAGCAAGGCTCTGTTCAGGTTTATTTTTAATTTGCATGAGTTGCAATTTTTACCCAGTCCCACTGTTCTTGTCATTTCTGGAATGCATGTTAGCTGGATCGCATTTTTGGGAAAAGGAAGAAGTCTGCAGGCGCTAAATCTGGCAAATAGGGCAGTTGCGGAAGCTATAACATGTACTTGGCAAGAAATTCCCAAAAAAGTAGTAATTAGCATCAGGGTGCATTGTTGCTGTGCAATTCTTTGCACATCTGCTCACTTTAATTGAATGTTTTCCCTCAAATGCCTCGGGACGTCTCGGTAAAACTGCGGCTCTGGCTTGCCTTCTTCAGTCATGGTGCGATGAGCTCTTCCAAAGCTAGTTTTTGTTTATTTGTTTGTTTGTTTTAATATATACGAGGCAGAGTCAAATGAAATCCATCGACGTATGTTGGCACAGTATGGTTGCGCACGTGTATCGCAGACTCAGGTAAACGAATGGTGTAAAAAATTCAGCAGCGGCACTACAAGTTTGGTGGATGCGCCAAGGCCAGGCCAGGCACATCGTCTTGTGACAGCCAAGGCGATGCAGGCCAGGCACTTTTTCTGCAGGATAAATGGGTCACCATTGATGACATTGCAACAGCATTACAGGTCAATCATGGCTCTGTGCTCAGCATATTGTCCATGATGAACTGAAATATGGAAAGTGGCTGCGAGATGGGTCCCTCGTCGGCTGGCGCCCGAAATGGAGAGGCGAGTCCATACCTGCCAGGAGCTGCTGTGCCATTACGAACTTGAAGGTGACACCTTTTTGGACTGGAGGCTAGTCCTGGGTCCACCACTACCAACCACAGACCAAGTGCTCCAGTAAGGAATGGCGGCACTCAACATCACCAAAGCTGAAAAAGTTCTGCAGCCAGCCATCTGCAAGAAAAGTGATGCTGACCTTGTTCTGGGACTACAAGGGTTCCATAGTGGATATGGGCAAGACTGTGACCACCTATAGTGAATTTGTGCTTGACATTCTGAAACATGCTAGCCGTGGACTCCTCTCAACGGGCGTTCTCATCCAGCATGACAACGTGCAGCTGTGGCGACTATCCAAGACTTGTCTGGAGTGCCTCCCCCATCCACCTTACTCTCCTGACCTCGTGCCCTCTGACTTCCGCATCTTTGGCTCACTAAAGAACTCCTAAGGTGGCCACAAGTTTGCGACCTACAGGGAGGTGAAACATGCACAGCCAAAATATCCCCCCCCCCCCCCCCCCCCACAATAGTGTACTTGTTCCAAGTCTGTCTGTCATAAAGGAGCTGCGAAAAAATATTTCCGGTTTTCATTTGACTGACCCTTGTATATAATATTACCTACCGTATTTATTCTACTATAATGCGAAAAAATTTAGCCTAAAAAAGCACCTAAATTTGTGGGGCCGTATTATACAAGAGTATAATATTAGCGCTTGCAACAACCGGCGGGGGGGGGGGGGGGGTCAGCAAATGAACTTCAGGCTGATGAAATTCAAATGAAACTTCACATGCTGCCTATTTGAATAAATTAATGAACACTGCCATTCTCCCCTTAATTTTCCCACTTAAATTTTATTAGATTATTATACATTTTTTATTGTTAACAGTAATCACTATAAAAAATGTTGGATATTTATAAATATCACTAAATAAAATAAGGAAACTAACTTAAAAGTTAGAAACACAGCTCACTTTACATGCCGCCATTTTGAATAAATTAACGAACATCTAAAAGGAAGGCCTGTGCCCTGAAAATTTATACATTGTTACATCATAAAAAGGCATTGGTAATCCTATTTCTACCAATAATAAGCCCTAAATTATGACTACCTATGGTCATGTAACAATGTATAAATTTTCAGTGCATAGGCTTTCTTTCTAGGAAGTGTTGCCAGAGACTATCAATAAGTCATTCTCCCTCTTCCCTGCAATGGAACTTTATAAACGTTTTTCACTTTTCTGTAAGGAACTCATGATGTTTTCCACTTTTTAATGACCTGAAAAGCAGTGACTGGTAATAGCAATAGTAAAATGAAGAGGTTGTTTTTCCCCCTTTCTTTTTTATTTTTCTGTATTCTTGCCTATTTTATTTCTCGCATCAAGTCAAAAATGGGGACTGCATTGTACAAGAGGATAAAATTTTTACTGTTTTTTTGGGCTCCAAAAGTGGAATCGCATTATAGTAGAATAAATACAGTAATATTACAAATTTTTTAGTGGACAATAACTACTGAAAACTACTACCACCAGCTAGGATGCATGAATCCAATCTCTCCTCATTGATTGCTGAATTTTTTTGCATATGTTTAGTAAACATCCTGTTGTATATATATTCTCTCAATGATGGGTAAATGTAACATAAATTCTGCATGATTTAGCAAAATCAGAATGCATAATAACTGCTGCAGAGATAAATGCTAGTGATTAAAGTATAGTGCTTTCTGACATGGAAGAAATACCGTAATTTTTGGGGTATAATACGCGTATTATGCGTAAAAAAGTTAAAAACTCATTAATGCGTATAATAGGCTGATAATAAAACCTGCAGACGAAGACTTGTCAAAAGAACTTGGGGCTGACGAACTTCTATGCTACCTTTGGTTTTTATTATACAATATACATTATATTTATTCACTTTATATTCCACATATAAATATACTTCACGTATATTTACTGCAAAAGGGAATTCGGTGGCTCTCTTCCGTTTTCCGTTCATAAAAACAGGGATACCAGGTTTTCTAAGCAACTTTTCAAGATGGCCACCAAGCTGAGATGTCTATTAGTCAGCCAGTGGTTTAGTGACTGTTATTCTGCATGAACTCTGTAATAATAAAGCTCAAAAGTAAGGCAAATTACTTTGCCATTAACTAGAGCAGACACAATAATACCGTATTGGCTCGAATATAAGCCGATCTTTTTATCCCCAAAAATGAAGTCGAAAACCAAGCCTCGGCTTAGATTAGAGACAGACTGACCCCGCCCCCCCCCCCTCTTCTTGTAACATTTACCTTTAATTTTAGATAATTATAAAAACGATATGGCGCATGATTAAGACCAAATATAGTTTATTAAGAAAATCACAATTGGAAAAAAAATAATGTCACAACAGCCTGTGTGGCGAACATTGACGGGCGGCCGTGATTCTCGTCGGAACTTCCGTAGCCTATGCTGATAGAATCGCCGGCCGCGATTCTCGTTCTTCTATCAGCGTAGGCTACGGAACTTCACGGCTGGCCGTCGCTAACGTTCACTGACACCAGCTTTCATGACTTTTCTGCGTGAATTTATTATAAATTCTCAAACTTTGGAAAACCATTTATTTATTATGTAAAGATGATACAGTAATAAATTCAGATCATGAACGCGACCGAAGATGGACAAACTATTAATATTCAGAAAGGAATCGGAGGAATCTGAATTTAAAAAAGAAAAAAATAAATAGAAAGAAAGAAAGAATCAAATGAAATTTTAGTCACAACTTTGGAGTGAATAATTAAACTGAATTTTTTTTTTTAATATTTGTGTTTTATACTTTTGGTAAATACTTAAAATACTATAATTTTTGTATAAGTAATATTCACCATTCTGGTTTTTTTTTTTGGGTTTTTTTCAAAACAAAATGTTTTATTGAATTATTTGTGGAGTTGTATTATTAATATTTAAAAAAAAACAACTTGTTTTCACATAAAAAAAATTTTTTCCTCCAAAACTCCATGAAAATTTAAGGGTCGGCTTATATTCGAGACAATACATGAATGCAACCAGTCTTGATGATATCATTCAAAGAAGTTAGGGAATGCTATTCCACAGTTTTACCATTGTTTGCTACCAATCGATCTTTCTAAAGATGTGGAGACAAAAACGTTTGAATTATCTATCAGTCATTCATTTGCATGGCAGAGTACAAGAAAATACAATTTGAATGCTTTTGTGAAAGCAGGAATTACCCCTCCTTTGGATGATTCGATCATGAGAATCGAAGACTGGGAAGAAGAGGAAACTGTAATTATGCCTAATAAAGAACTCTGACACAGACAATTTCGATTTTGAAGGAATTTAAATACATTTATTTCAGATAAAATGTTAGTTTAAATGTAACATTAAATTCTGTTATATGATCATTTATTTTGAATATTTATTTCTTTATTTTATGGGAATTATAAAAAGTCTAAGTAAAAAAATTTGATTACCAAAATGCACTGCACGTTTGAATAAATATGGCGGAGCACTCCCTGATGGTGATTCGCTATTTTAGGTACATAAAGTGCGTATAATATGCGATGCACACTTTATGTACCTAAGATAAATTATGGGCTGAGAATTTTTCTAAAAATACGAAAAAACAAGGGTGCATATTATACCCCAAAAATTACGGTATTCGGGGGGGAGGGTTCCACAATGTCATTAACAATCAAACCAGCTGAAGCTTCTCATTGTGGTTTCCCTGCATACAATGTTGGTCATACAACGTTTTTGTTTGTTTTTTTGGGTTTTTTTTTTTTAGATTTTTTGTGTGAGTGAATGTTCCGTTTTATATATCTACTTGTTATTTTTATGGCCGATTTCTGCCTTGCCGAATTTATAGTCCTGGCTATAATACTTTGCAACACGAAATGCGTCCACTTGAAATAGATACATTAAATTCTTTTTTCGTAGCTCGTTCTCATGGTGGGTAACTTTTGTTTATTTCTTTAACATAGAAAATAGGAAAAAAGCCGACGTCATTGATGATTTGGTAAAAAGAGGATATGATCCTGATCCTGTTGCTGTTTGGAAGAAAGTCAACCATAAGGAAACTACTGTAAGTTGCTGTTAATTTTGGCAGTTCCTTTAATATTGTTTATTTGAACAAATAAATTTACTTGTGCTGAATTTTAATTTATGCATACTGAATAGAATAAGGTAAGCTTAAATAATTTTTCTTCCCTATAATCTTCTTTATCAATCTTGAAACTAAATTGGTATAAATAAAAATAGCATGCATGAATTTTACAAATATTATCAAGTTAAAGACCACATCTATTAGATAATACACTTATCGTTAAGATGAGCACAGTTTACCTTCGGTAGCAGGACAGTCATGGCAATTAACATCCACAACTTTTTCTTCCTTTTCATCAATCGTCATTGAAACTGTAATTTTTTGATGTAGTTTTCTGTTCTGGACGAATATAAAATTTGTAGCTTCTCGTTTAACTTGAACGTATCCTATAGAAGCATCTCCATATGTTTCACGTCCAAATCTGATGCATCAAATTGATAAGTAACTTTATGACATTGGAAAAATCAGCTTACAACAAAAATGGCTATAATAATAATAATGTTACAAAAAATTAATGATCGCCATAAAAGTTGAATAATTGTTCAGAGAAAAAGAGTAGAATCATTGTTCTGCTCTTTCTCTGCCTCATACTGAACGATGATTGCATAGCAATCGAAATATACATTTATGGTTTAATAAATTATGGTTGTGGAAAAGTGGAAGGACCTCTCTCTCTTCTTGACAGTTTTGTGGCTACATCACATTTTTAAATATTTAATTAGGTACTTAAATCACATGAGAAGTTTGTTGCTAGCTTGTTTAAATCCACGACTTTCAGCTACTGTAAAGCATTCGTTGTTTGAAAAAAATTCTGCCACTATCAACGAATTTACTTGATAGATTGTCTGATTTTGCCTCAATGAAACCTTCATCTGGTTTGACCATTTTCATCTGTAAATGCACTGTTAGTAGCACGTATAACTTAAATACAGTCAAATCCCGTTATAACGAATTCCATTGTAACAAAGTTTTCACTATAACGAAGTTTTTCTGCGGTCCCGGCAAAAATCCTGTTCATTTAATGTTATTACGATCCCGCTATAACGAAATTTTTATAACGAAGTTTTCATTGTAACGAAGCAAATTTTTGGTCCCCACAACATTATAATTTCAATATAACGAAACTGTATTTTGGTCCCCACATTAGATATGTGGCAAATCGAATCTGTAAAAATCAGCAAATTAAAAACAACCGCTCTTGTTAGTAAGACACTAATTATTTTAGCATAGGCCTACAAACAAAACAATTTGAAGATCATGTTTCTATTCGAAGAAATATTTTTAAGAAATACAGTATTTTCAAATATCTTATTCATCACTATTTTCAATACTGTGTACATGTAATGTATTGTCAATATTTTGTGGGAATTTAAATCAATAAACGATAGTAAAACTATAGCATTCTGGTAGTCCCGCGTGTGAATGGCGCATGGTTTTGTTACTCGTAATTCTTCAAAAATAAATACGGTGTGTAAAATTCAATCATTTTAATACGTGCAATACAGTACTATTAAATTCGAACTAAATCTACGATGTTTAATATTAAACAGAAGGAAAAACTTAAAAAATTGCATTAAAATGGAGCTATTTTAGTCACTCAATGCATGGCCTCCGTAGTTAGAGGAGGCCATGCTAAATTTAACGCTTGTATTTTAATTATGTTAAACTAGTTTAAATATCTGAAAACAAGAACCATTAAAAAATAAAATCTTTGTCATGTTCAACCGACCACATCCTCCAACTTAATACACCATTCCTTTTCACACCCCGCCTCCCACAAACAAGCCTCACTGAGATACCTAATCGACCGTGCCCTGAAGCTCCCCCTCTGCCCCCTATCCAGATCTTCAGAACTCCGCATAATCCGACACCTCGCCCACTCCAATGGATATTTGACCTCCACGTTCTCTCGCATTCTTCACCGCCGCAGACGGGCCCTTCTCTCCCCCCCACCTCCTGTTTCGCCCCAAACTAAAAAGTGGACGTCCTTACTATATCTGGGGCCTAATTTCTCCCAGCTTTTCGATTTCTTATCGTCCCTTGGCCTCCGAATATCATTTCGTACTCCAACCCCAGCTGCTCGCATCCTTAACCCGCCCACCTCCGTCACCTCCAACAAATATTCCCAATCCGGAGTTTACCGCCTGAATTGTGCGTTTTGCGATAAGTTCTATGTGGGATTATCGACCCGCAATCTTGCAAAAACTATAAAAAACGGGACCATGTCTCCCACTATGCAAACCATCTCGCAGATTCCAGACACACTTTGAAGACAAAAGAAGAGGTTATGTCTGTCTTGCACATCTGTAATAAACCAGAAAAAACTGCTACCCTCGAAGCGATCGCAATATTCAAGGCCAAGAGGTCCACCCCACACATGCTTCTCAATTGCCAGAAGGACTTTAACGTGTTTGCAATACTTAGTTCTTTATCTGATCTACTATGATTTCTCGCATTTTCTTTATTTTATGTTTCTTCTGCATTTTGTAAGTTTCTTACCCCTTTATTTTATTTTTTTTTATGTAATTTCTCTTGTCTTCGGACAACCGGATATGTTCTCTTTTCGGTCCGCGTTAAACGCACCATCTCTGTACAACTTCTCTTTTGTGTATCTTAAAAAAATTTTGTATTTATTCTATTTTATTCTACTGGCCATTACGTCTTTTTTCTCATTGTCCCCCTTGCTTTATATCCTATTGGTACTTGTATGTATTTACGCTCATTGCTTAACTTGTACCACTGTTCTGTATATATAAAGGCTTGCATGCCTCTTGCTGTATATCCTTGACAAAGCCGGGAATAAATGGCGAAACTAGTTGGAACTCCTGATGTCCCTCTGTTATACTGTAAGGCCACCATCTGTTTAGTTAATAGGAACAGTATTATGATCCATCCTTCCACCGATATCAAATTATTTACTGAAATTATGCACACAGACTACTATTTATAGCGGTACATTAATTTGTAATATAAAAAATCAAATATGAGATTGAAATTAACATTTTTTTAATGAAGGGGGGGGGGGAGCACAATGGATTTCAAAATGGAAAGATTTATCTTTGAAATAGAAAAAAGGAGAGAGATTTGTATCATGTCATGTCATGTCACTGACATTGTAACGTAATTGAAAAATTTAGACAGACACCTTTGGACAGAAAACTTGATGCTTTCTGAGGATTTTGCAATAGCTTCTGCTATTCAGTTTGTTCCCTGGGTATGTAATGCTCAACAATTACTCAATTTTTGACCCAAAGGACTGTCACCATCACCTTTCCTACAGACGACTGTAAACTCATTTTTCTTGGCCTCTGTGAACATTTATGGTGCCGTTCCGTGTAGGTTCATTTGTTTACAGGGCTGAAATGGTGTGAGAAACGAGACACACACTTTCCAGTAATTCAGCTCATTGTGAAGGATTTTGTATGGTTATCCATGGCTTATGTGCATTGTTACAGCTACTTCATCAACTGTAACACGTGATTTTCTCAGGTGAGGTCCTCAATGGCTTGAAACTTTTCAAAATTCACAATGCTAGCAGGACGGCCAGAGCGCAGAGCATCTTCAATGCCATAGTACATACTTGCCCGAAAATTGTACTCGTCAGTCGTTTTGAAGAAATATTTTTTATGATTACTTTTACGGGATTGAAACATCCATAACACAATATCAGTCCAGAATGGGGTGGGGGGAGAAACAAAAAAAAAAAGCCCTTCTCTCTCTCCTCCATCCCAAGTGATGTTTAAATTGCTAAAGGTATATCCAAAGTTGGGGGGTGGTAATATCTAAAATTATAAGTTAACTGCTTTGGGGAAGAAAAAAAGTGAAGGGTGCTATAAAATGCTGAGAAATTTTAGGCTTTCAAAATTGTTTAGATAAGTAGTTTGGACAATATCTTAAATTTATCTTTGAAAGGAGGAACGAACTCCTGAAGAATCTTCTGATACTGAAGAAGAAACGTCAGGTACGGGCCCAGACTTTGCATATTTATTAGAAATGAAGATGTATTGGTTGACAAAAGAGAAGAAAGATCAACTCCTGAAGCAGCGGGATGAAAAAGTAAATTATAATACATTCGATGCGATTCTTTATTCTCTTTAAAAAATTTTTAATGTTCTTCCATTTGATATATTATGGACTTCTTACGTTTTCATTTGATTCTTTTAGAGACATGAACTTGAAATACTCCAAAAAAAAACACCTAGTCAGATGTGGGAGGAAGATCTTGACAAATTTTTAGAAGAGCTTGATGTAAGTATTATATATTGTGTACTTCAAAAATGTATTACCACTTAGATTTTGTTGTATTATTGTTACAAGAACTTTTATTTGCTCATAAACCAATTTATTAGTTACATCACTCACAAGGGAACTACACAAGGTGCACTTTTTTGTTTGCATGCAGGCATACCTTGGAAGCGATGGCGGTAATGGGGGAAGCAAAATCATTAACGGTGGTTGCCCAAGAATTGCAATTAGAGCAGTTTTATTAAGCACAAAACCTTAATTTTGCTGTAGAGTTAATCTTCTCAAAATAATTTATAAAATGAGATAAGCATTCATGAATATTAATTTTATTTAAAATTAAAAAGCAGCGTGATACATACGCCCTTACCAACATATCACTTGACAGCTCCAGGAAATTTATGAAGATTATCGAATTAATTAATAAAAGGAAATGGTTATTAATTACTTAGGTCCTTGAAAACAAGACCAACAACTAAAACAATGAGATGTAAAATGAATCTCACTTTCTCCCCTTGCGACTAATGCCAAAAGTGACACTTAAAAACGATTCTTAACATGCGCAGAAAAAAGAAATAATTAAAATAATAAACTTTTATTTAATATATATATACTGGATGGCAATCTGCTAATTTTAATAAACTATTTATAAAAACTAAGTTTGTTTAGAAATTTGGGAAGCCATTCAATTGTTGTCTGCTGCTACCCATTGCTTTCATATGAAGTGGATCCACTGTTTTTTTGTTTGTTTGTTTTGAAAGAAAGAAAATTTCACATGATCTGATATTGCAAACATCAATATTTAGCTTTGAGTAACATTTTTAGGGTTTTAGCATCATGTGTAACATTTTAGATGAAACCCTATTAATGATGGTACAGATATATGTATGTATGTCATATGCGTTACTTTTGAAAGGATTGACGTAGAGACTTGAAATTTTTGTGCAGATGTAGGCCTTATACAGGTGTAAAAATTATAGCGAATCCTGTAGGGTGGCCTGGGGCCCCTCAGGGGCCACTTATAAGAATTTCATGGTTCCTTTTTCTTTTGAAGAAAGAGGCCTAAAATCCTGAAATTTCATAAATTTGTAGTGCGGTTCTAAAAAAAAAAACAAAACAATATACAAGAATAGGCTGTGAGGTTCCAAATTCAAATCAATCTATAAATTTTGAACAAAAATGCCTAAGAACCTGAAATTTTGTGTTTTTTACAGTGTGTTACTAAAAAAAATGTAGACAATATACAAGGAAACTGATATAGGACTCTGAATCCTGGGCTATAACTTTTGAACGAAAAGGCCTAGGATTTTAGTAGCCATTGTATTTGTGGCCCTCCACTTATTATAGTCACGAGCCGCTACTGCTCATAACATTTTGATGCTAAAACCCTTATATCGTTGGATAACGATGCCTTAACTAATTTTTCAATTTGATTATGAATCTGTGAGGTAGGCTACAGGTTCATGTAATTGTTCCCTTGTCAGTGTGGTTTTGCTTTCCCGTGTGCATACAAAACTGCCTATGTTCTTCCTGGCTTTTGTTTAGAGTTGGTGCTTGAAATATTTCAAGGTTACTGATCTAAGCAGTTTGTGTGACAGTCTAAGGTTGCATGGTAGTAGTCGGTGGTGTCCGTTGCAATTGTCCCAGATTGAGCTGAGAGCAAAGACCATAATTTTGCCATATATGTATATCATTTGTTATAATATAGATGAGTATCTATTAATACTGTAAAAAATTCCTTTATTGGTTGTTTTATGATTTTATCTTTGATTTTTTAAGGCTGTTGAAGAAAGAGAAAGGCAAGATGAGGCTTTAGGTGTTACGAATAAAGCCATTAAGCCTGGAAAAGTTGCTGCCGGCAGGGCAAAAGTAAAGAAATTGAGTGTTGAGGAATTCAAACCATCCATTTATGCTCAACGTGTAATTCCTAAAATTGATCCTGAACTAAGACGAAAAGTGGAGAAAGCTGCTCAAAACAATACCGGTGCAAAACGTTCTAGGGTAAGAAATTTGTTTGTAATTACTATATTTTGTTATTTTATTTTTTATTTTTTTTAACCTCCCAGCTTTAAATTATATGGTAATTTAGTAATAGGCTACTATATTTGCTACATAAGATATTTAAATAAAACGTATTACTTTCCATCCATTGTTTTTCTTTACCAAAACCGTAACTTGATTAATATTTAAAGAAGATAAATGTATTTAACATTTACATGATATTCATCAATAGTTCTCAAAAAATATTAACTTGATTATTTTCTGTAGAATTACCCAACTCTGATTTTCACTTGTACGTTTTCTTTTTTTCTGTCCTGAAGGTTAAGCTACAGTTAAACGATGAAGCTACTTAGTTAAATGGTATTTTTAATAAAATAAATGTGATTGTGGTTATCAAATTACAATAAAACCTGTGCTAATGACCACTTTTGCTTGGTCCTGCAGAAAGTTACATGGGAAATCTGTTAGCGTAACGGACACCTGTCTAAGTATTTTCGATTCCCTATGTAACTAAACTATACTAAAAAAAACGACCATTTACGCAACCAGTTAGGTCCTAATCTAAGTGCCAATTACAGCACTAAACTTCTTTCTGTAATCAACCAATCAGAGTCAGCTGATACAAAAATGCAACCACTGGTTCTTTTAGCGTACTACTGATATTGTTTAATATGTCTAACAACTGGAGAGTGGTCGCGAAAATCCTGTTTAATAATAACGACCACGTCGCTTATTGTATACACTGGTTGCGCAGAGCGAGAGAAGAAACTCAACTCTTTGGCTGGCTGGATAACCCAATGCTTTTATTCGTAATTGTAGTCATGAGTTCTAAAGACGTAGTTAAATCTAGTATTTGGTTCAATCATCCTCAAAGTCATTGTTTTGATTGGACCTGTATATAACAACCACAATTTTTTGTTCCCGTGGGTGGTCTTTATAGGCAGGTTTTATTGTATATGTTAAAAATTGGCAGTGATTATTTTTTTTTATTTTTTAACCTGTCAAATATTTGAAATTTTATTGCTTTTAAAATGTTGATTCTATACAAAATATTTTGCAGAAAATACTTTATTACCCCGTAGACACTTGTAACAATAAAAATAGTATAATAATTTTGAGAAAAGGAAAATTTTGTGAAAAAGTTGGTTGCCACAAATAAATTTATAAATATAATATATTGAATAAGGTACCCCCAACAACGAAGATCCAAACCCACACGCGTCAGGAGCAGGTTTTTAATGACTCGCGAGGGGAGGTGGTCGACTAGCCAAAGAATAGGCGCATGATGGAAACATAACAACAATATTTAATTTGCATATTAATATAAAACAATTACATCAAATAAATGGGGCCCCCGATAAACAAAATTGATAATCACAAAATAGTGTAAACAACTTGTAACTTCAACACAATACAAACTAATCTGCAATTATGCAGCAATTACTGACAACTCAGCACTAATCTATCAACTTATGGAATCCAATGCATGACTCCATTGCATGGCTAGTACGCAAATTTTGTACTACAGCTGCGTTGTCACACAAAGGCATGCTTAGAAAACCTTCACTTTGGATGCAGAACAGCATGGAAGGTGCCACGCTCCCCTTTGACCAAGTATTTCCCTGTTTAGTGACTTTTAAAACGCAGTCTCTCAAACAATGGGAGGGGAGGGGAGCAGTAACCCCAGTTAACAGCCTATGCACATGCAATATGCTTCCCGCACCCCGCTCCAGTGAATTTTGCTTCTTATGCTTTACAACTCAAAACTGCAGCTGTTTATGCCCATGCTCTTCTGTAATAACTTTCATGCGTTGGAGACCATTACATTACCTAGAATATAATATTAACATATCTTTATGGTTTACAAAACAGATAAAATGTCTCTCTAGTTGGTTTAAAATAGACCAACAACTCGTGCGAACCTAAACAGATAGTTTCTCCTTGCTCTAGCAGAGACGACACAGGTCACGTGACTTTCAATCGTCCTGGATGATCAGAAGCGTTAAGTGCAAATATTGGGAAATCGGGCCAATTCCATACGACTGTTTTATGTGTATCAGTTAGTCAGAGAAGAAGAAAAAATGGAGACACCTCACCAAACACAGATATCATCCCTCGGCGATGTTCTTAACTTAGTTGAAAAAATCGGTGACAAGAAATAGCGAGTTGCGTTCCATTCTCGATATAGCGACGCTCGCTGGCGACATGATTCCCTTATTAGCTGTCTTTGCCAAAACCAAATCTTTGCAATTACTAGTAGCAATAACAAACTGTTGAATACCGTGTTCTCCATATCTGTGTTCACTTTTTTAACACTCAAAAAACTTCTCAGTATCGAACACAGCGTGTCGGACAATAGACAAAGCCGTGCATCTTCCCTGCACGACACCGCACATGCTCTATCGCAACAAAAGAGCAACACTCTTTTTTTCATTATTAGGAGTGGATTTCTGGAAAAGCTGTAACAACAACGGCCAACAACGCTCAGCATCAGCCGCAATTGTTACATATTCTCCCATTATTAATCTCATCAATACGATACAACAACACTCATTTTCACAACACACAAAAGATTGACTACAGCGTACCCTCCATTAAACAACACACACACAGCCAATTTCCCGTATTTAATCCAACTACCATACTCTACAACAGAATGAACCACACCTATTGCAATGGAGATGAATGAACGCTACCGCATGCGAGCTTCCCTGCACAACACTCGTTGCCAAGAGCGATATCTCTTTCTAACAAAAGTTCACACACAAGATCTTTG
Source organism: Rhysida immarginata (assembly GCA_023313115.1). Lineage (NCBI taxonomy): Eukaryota > Metazoa > Arthropoda > Chilopoda > Scolopendromorpha > Scolopendridae > Rhysida > Rhysida immarginata. Next base: position 2,775,274 of record JAHWFO010017185.1, read on the forward strand.
TTGGCAACTAAATTTCGGGAAAAGCTGCAACAACAAAGCTTAGGCAAGATCATTGTCGTTGTTGTTACAGCCTCCCAACCTTACTATTACCGTTAACAATAATGTTTTAAGATTAAAAAAAATAACGTCGCTAAAAATTCCAATAGCACAAATCATCAACAAATGAACACAAACAAGCTCCACCACACACTCACAAACGCCTACACATCAAACCACGCCCACCATATTCATGCCAAAACGATTCACAACACCGTAATTAACATAAACACTCTGAAAATGCAGCTAAGAAAAATAATTAATTTTCAACATCCCCTACAAAACAAAAAACAGTGATTTATCCGTACTAAAAAAAAAAAAGTTCTGTCCAAATGGCTCTCCTGAAAGTTACATTTTGCTGTTTATCTTAAATTAACATAATTTGACTGATTATAGTTTTGAAATATGTAATTGATTTTACAATGACAGGTTAAGTAAGGGGTAACTGGATGAGACAGTTTTTAAAGGCGTCGGGTTGGGGGGGGGGGGGGGGTATTTGAGTCGGTCTCAAATCTAAGCTGAGAGTTGGTTTTGCAACTTCATTTTTTGGGATAAAAAGGTTGGCGTATATTCAAGCCAATACAGTATATTTAGATCTTACGAAATTTGGTTTCCGCACTTAGTATGACTCGACAGTCAACAAACAAAGTTAAAAACAAGTTTTTACATCAAAAGCCGTGCCTGGTTATCTATAACTGTGCATTAGGCTTATTTTATCGGCAAAATTACATAAAGTTCTCGAACGTTATCGCGTTAAATTACCCATTCTGCAATGCACAGCAATAATAGCTGCCTGCTGATGATTTTAAGTGTGCAAGCATGTTAAACATTTATTTGCTATGAGAATAGGCACAAGGACTACTGTAAACGCTGTTGATACTCAGAAGAATTTTTTTTATATTAACTTTAATATTTGTTCAAATTTATGAATTTACTTTATTGAAAGTTTAAGCCAATAAACATTTTTGTGAAATGCTATTTTTTCCGATGCCTTAATATACACTCTTAGAGATGCGTTCTGTCGGTATTTTTCTGTAAAATACACATTACAATATTAAGTCTGTTCTGCTTTTAAATTTTAATTATTTCAGAAAAGATAATCGCGATTCAAACACATTTTTCAGCAGTGGCAACATGCATGACTTCAGGTAGGCAGCGATGTCAAGTATCGAAAAAGTTTTGTTTTTAAGGTTAAGAAGCATTCAAATTAATATAAAATATTATATTTTTATATATAAATTTAAAATGTATGCAATTTTCAACAATTTATACGGGTGCGACAGATATTTGCGGCAATTAGTAAAAAGTAAGGATATGTTTCTTATGTTAGATTAATACAGCGTACATTGGCTACAGCAAAACATGAGATATCATAAGCATTCTACTATAATGCGAAAAATGTTGACCTGAAAGAGCACCCAAAATTGTGCAAGACAGAAAAATTAGCGCTACAACAACTGGGGAGGGGGGCGGGGGTTAAAACTAACTTCGATCTGACGAATTTAAAACAAAACCAGCATATAATACACTGTAATGTGCCAGTATATTCAATATTATACACTAGTTCGTTTGAACTCATCTCCCCCCCCCCCACCCCACGCGACAGAAAAGTCAATGGAAAATTGAGGGGGGGAAAGCAAATTATAGAGTATATATCTGTATATACAATAAACAAAATATGGGATCGCATTAATTAATATAAATAGGCCTATAATGCATCAAAATAGTATCCTATATTTTTTTTGTATTAGCTCCTATATATTTTTTATTTCTCACTTCGAGGCCTGAATAACAAACAATGTGTATTTTGTAGTCCTTTGTACAAAAATGTAAATTGTATTAAATTGTATTATGTGTCTGCTCCTTTTAGCTGCAGACGTTTTGTTCTCAAATACCTGCCTACCTGTACCTCAAAACTATGCAAATTTTAACACTACCTCCATACAATGTAATATCTATATAGTGAAATAATTTTGCTGGTCCTTTGATTTGCTATACGGAAGTTCTATTTTTTTTTAAATTTATTCCTTTTATATGTATTATTCGTCTTTATCTCCTTCAAAGTTCTTCCCTCCTCTATTCGCACACTTGTTCCCACTTTACCATGCAGTTTAGGAAAGTTTCTTTTGGAATATCCTTCAATGCCCATGACGAATTTTTCTTAATGTCATCAATGGAGTGAAAACAGCAACCTTTCGGCACTGATTTTAATTTTGGAAACCAGAAAATTGCAGGGAGCAAGGTCTGGGTAGTATGGAGGCTGGGGGAGGACAATTTTCTGAAATTTGGCACAAAACTGGCGAATTAACAAAGCTGAGTGGGCAGGCGCATTGTCTTGATGAAGGAACCATGAGTTGTCTTGCCATAACAGTGGTCCCTTTTTGCGATTACGTGAATGTTTTCCCCAGTTTCACACAAAATTTCACGTTGCATTGTTGCTCTCGTAAATCGGACATTGCAAAAATCACCATAAGCACTGAAACACGTTGCACTCAAATGGAAACTTTGAAACTAAACAACATGTAAAAACTTGTAAATAGTCCATTAGGTGGAAAGATATGACAATTGCAGTGCTTCTAACTGCTCGTCACTATGACGATCATTTGCCGTCTAATTAAAAAAAATTCTGTTATTTTTTGAACAGTCCTCGTAGGATGATTTGAAGTATTTGTGAAAGCAGTCCATAAATTAACTACTTTTAGCACTACTCAGGAATAGCAACGTGTTGGTATGTAGTAGTTTTCTGTTTCCTTTGGGATGCTTTATTAACCAGAGTCCCCTCTCCTCTTACCATCGGGGTACTTTTCATTGCCTGAGACATTTGCAAATAATGAGTGTTTTACAGTAGTGCTTGAATTGCACATCTTGTTGGATTTGACAATGCCCTATTCAATGGTAAAATCCAGCTACATCGTTTCTAATAATGTTGGGCTCAATAAGTGCAATTTCATCAATGATCCTATGTGGAAGATCATCTAAAGTCTGTCTAGTGCCAACCAACCCACAGTTTACTTTATCTTTTGAAAATTTCATTGTTGTAAAAACTTTCATTGTTGGGATGGCAACTACCGCCTGTCATGCAAAGGCAGCATCTGGTTGCCATGACAACTGATTGTTCGTTTAAACAAAATGACAGACAATGACCATAGTGGAATTACAAATAATCAAGTTACTCCATAAACTGTCTACATCCATTTCTCCAGAAAATATGGTAGCATTATTATCTCATTTTGATACTTTTTACTTTATAATCTTCAGTATGTATTTGCTCATTAAAAGTGAGATTCGTAACCCTAATAAGAGACCAAACTCTCGATAGGTTACTCTAACTACAATGTATAGATTTGTTAGGTGACATTGGAAGAGACTGAAGGCATTGAAATGAATGCAGGAAATGAATACAATAAGGATACACAAATGACATTAACTTGTTAGAGGTGTTTGTAAATGTGCCAGGTATCTCAATGAATGCCAGAGCCAATGGTAACCTGTACAGTCCCATGCTGACATGCAGAAGAAATCATGGCATATCATGTTTTCTGTGTGTGGAGAAAATCAGTCTCTCCTTCTGATTGAAATAAGGTCGAACCTCGTTATAACGAAATTGTAGGGGGTGCCTAAATTAATTCATTATAATATTTCGTTTTAATGAAAACATTAATTTATTGGTCTGTTTAATTTTTAATAACTGTACAGTACCATTTAAAATACAAATAAATATGTAGTTTATTTAAATTAACAAAAATACACACTGATGCTTAAAAAAAGTTTGTAATATTTGATTGAAAAAATTTTTTAGTATTTTCTTTTACCAAGAACTCTTCTAGTGCATGCATGTTTTCAAATATAGTTTGAGAAACATTTTCCCGACTAGTTATAAATTCTTTTAATTTTAGAAAAACGTTCACTTGCTTTTTTTTTTTTTTTTTGTGGTAATGTGTGGCTGGTCAATCACTTCGTTTTGTATGTCTACCTCTTCCTCATCCTCTTTTTCCTCTGGGGGTGCATTTTACACAGTTGCAGTAATATCAGCATCAGTGATTTCACTGCATGTAAATATGTCCAGATCAACATTGATGTAATCCATAAAATCGACAGCTTTGTCAGTGTGTCCATCTTCTTGAATTGATTTCCATAAAAATTGTGTTTCAGGATTACTCAGCAAATTGTCATTGTCTAATACAGCATGGTCAGTATCTGCACAATGATTCAAAATCCAGCTTTTTTTCCAACATTTCGATATTGTTTCCTCTTTCACCAGGATGCAGCAATCAAATCAATAGCCTGCTTCATGTCAATTAAAGGCAACAATGCATCAAAAGGAATGTTCATTAGAAGTTGTAGTAATCAACTTCTATACACCACCTTAACAGCACAGATGATACCCAAATCTAGTGGCTGCAAAATTGCTGTACAATTCAATGGGAAAAACTCAACACAAACGTTTCTTAATTGTGGTGGTGCATTGTGAGCGGAGCAATTGTCGACTAACAGCAAGATTTTGCTATTTTCACTTTTCATTTTTGCATCAAGTTTATTGAGCCATTCAGCAAAAATGTCCTGATTCATCCATGCGTGTTTATTCGCACGATATTCACAAGACAATGAGTGCACGTTTTTGAAACTTTTAGGTTTCGCTGATTTTCCGAGGATTAGGGGTTTCAATTTTTCAGTTCCAGATGCGTTACAACATAACAATGCACTCAATCTTAGCTTTGATTTTTTGCCTCCCTTGCAGCACTTGCCTTTCACAGCCAGCGTACGATGTGGCAGCAAGTGGTAGAAGATGCCAGTTTGGTCTGCATTGAAAAAGTTGCACACGTCAAAGTCTGTTATGATTTCTTTTACGCGTCCTGTTCTCCACGTGTTCACTTGATCCATTGACACAGAATTTTCTTCTCCATGAATTGCACTCGATGAAATACCATAACGTGCATTAAATCTGTAGAGACTTCCCGAACTTACTTTGAAATCCACATGCCCAAGGGCAAATGCAAAGGTTAAAGCCTTTTCTTGAACAAGGGGACTGCTTACTGGAATGTTTCTGGATCTTACTTCTTGAAACCATTGAAAAACCATTGAAACAGGTTTTTCAACATCTTCATAATTTGCACATCTTATTCTTTTATGTTTTGGGCCGATTTCCTTCTTGGGAAGCATCTCAATTTTGTCCCGTTCTTTTAAAATTGTACTTAATGTTGAAGGAGCTATGCCGAAATTTTTAGCAACTTCTCCTTTTTTTTTTTTTTTTTTCCTTGTCATCTACTTGCTCGATCATCTGCAGATTTTCACCAAATGTAATTTGCCGGCGTTTTTGTTTTGTTGCCATTTCAGAACAGATTTGACTGTAATGTTTCTCAGAGTGCTGTGCAATGACTGTATACACTAATGGTACAAAGTTCAATTCACAAAGTCACAAATGAGTACACAAAAAATAAAAATAAAAAAAAACCACTACGATCACAAATCTGCTCAATTTACGACTGAAAATTCAAAAGTTTCTCTGTTCTCTTATATTCGGTCTTTCTCCTTCAGCGTCTCTTTCATGGCGTCACGTCTCTCTCCTTCTAAAGAGCCCAGATGAGCAAAGGAAAGTACAGTATCTGCAGACAACCCAAAAAAAAAAAAAAATTTGTTCTAAACCTAATAAAACTGTTCGTGGCACTGAAATATGAGCATTATTTTAGTTAATAAAACTGCCACGTGGCAGAGGCCAAAATTTTTTTTTGTAGCAAAATGAAACTTGTTATAATGACGTTAGTTGTATCGAGGTTCGACTGTATTTGGAAAATCAATTTTTGAGATCAGGTTGTAAAGTGCCTACTGATAGTGTTAATCAAGGATAATCAGGTTGGGGATTGACTCCTAAACCTCATATAATGGAGGGAATATTGAATTGGCCTTATGCAGATTTTCATTGAGACTCCAATATTGAATTCCGATGCTACTTCAGACAGAGCTGCCATATTGGCCAGTGTCTTTTTACGGCCACAGAACTTTTATGCATACACCCTTGCATATATTCAAAAAAATTCATACTTCCCTCAATCTCCAAAATGCTTGAACCCAGCTCACATTGCAGGGGAAGGGGGGGTGAATTTTTTTCGTATATTTTATTAGTTTTGAGCTTGAATTGAAAATTTTTATATAATTTAAAAACAGATTGTGTGACCATACTTTTATTATTAATATTTTCTTTTAATATTTTAATGCTTTGGCTCTAGGAGCTTCCACAGGTGGCTGTAAATGCTTCCAGAATAAAATAGAAATTAAATTTCTAGAGAACTTTGTTAAATTGTACTGTTAGTATATATAGAATTGTACCGTTTCTTAAAAATAAATTATCCAATCAGCAGCTTACCATGGGTGATAGGCAAATTAGAGATAATAGCCAGAGGATTCATTAAACTGGCATCTCTATACCTCACTGTCATTGAATTCTTGATTGCAGAGAACGAAACTAGTGAAAATTCACAAGTGTCTGCATGGAAGTTGGTTAGTGGGTAGGAGTCTCGTTGGTCACTTGGCTTAAAATAAGTGGAGAAATGGAGCTATATAGTCTGGGTGTTCTGCCCTAGATGTTAGCCCAGAACATTCAACCATTCTGTCGAATCAAGTCAACAATTGGCTCTATAGCTTTCAGTCTTGACAATACATGCCCTCACTGAAGTCAGGAAACTGGGCTCCCCTTTAAATCCAATCTACCTTCCTTTGATTTTCATCTTCTTGTCCAATCTTTAAAGATTCACTGTGCGGGCCATGGGTATGTGAACAGCATGGCATGTATACAGTTGTTAGGATTATGTGTAAAAAAAATAGTATGGGTAAAGGAAATATTTATGGTTGTAAATTTTATGCATCTTCAATAGTTTTTTTGGGGGGGGGGGGGGGGGGATGATGCATTACTTTCTTAGCACCTACAGATTTAATATTGACCTGTGAAATCATGATTATTTCTCATTTGGTACAAATTTCAGTTCCTCTATGAAACTATGGATAGATAGACAAATAATCCATGAACTCAAGTTTAAAAAATGTTTGCTGCAAACCATCAAAGATATCAAAGTATTGTTTCTTGTGGTTGTTGTATGTGACTTTGGGAACACGTTCCACAACGTGAGAGTACGATGTGACATGATGCTTGCGCACGCGTGTGCGAGAAGTGGCATTATATCAGTCATGGTTATCACGCAAGAATAGTGTTCCTTTGTTAGAAGTTTATTTTGCGGACAAATCGTACCAACATTACATACAGAGCTTTCAAAGAAAGTTCCCTGATGCTCCCGTACCAGGGAAAACATCTGTGTATGATCTTGTATATCGGTTTCACATGTATGATAAGCAGTTTCACACGAGACAGGCAGTATGTATGATAAGCTTAAAAGTGCCCGATGGGCCGTAGTAGTGAGGTTTCAAGAGAAAATTCAAGTTTCCCTGCGGAAGTCACTTCGGATCATATCCGGCCTGCCAGAGGGCTGCTAAACATATAAAGCTACTGCTGTACAAAATTCGGATAGTTCAAGAGCTTCGTTCTTTGTATTTGGAAAAGCACATTGTATACTGCAAAATGTTTAAGATTTTAAGCGCAAGAGTTTTACGTGCAAGAATGATACTCCATGAAGTTGAACTTCACACTACATCAGCCACTTTTAAACTTACGATACATACAACTGATTTACAAGATCATACATAGTTGTTTTCCTCGGCATAGAGCATCAGGAAACTTCCTTTGAAAGCACTGATGCAACGTTTGTACGATTTTTCTGCAAAATAATCTTCTAACAAGGCTACTCTGTTCTTGCATGAGAACAATGACTGACATAACGTCACTTCTCGCGCACGCGTGCAAAAGCATTGTGTAACGTGGTACGCTCACGTTGTGGAACACGTTCCCAAGGTCACATACAACAACCACATGAAGCAATACTCGGATATACTTTATGGTTTGCAGCAAACATTTTTTTAAACTTTGAGTTTGGGGACTTTGACTCGCCCTGTATATAGGGGTTAAACAAAATAATGTGAACACCCACTCAAAACAGGATCGTCCAATAATCGTGACGTTTGAGATTAAAATCAGTTCTCTACCTCTCCTGTGTTACATTTCAGTATATTTACAAGTTGTGTTGTAGTTTGCAATAAGTGCTTCCTGAAATGTGACATCACAGACTTTCAAAGGGGGCAGATCGCTGGTGCCCATTTAGCAGGTGCTTCCGTGTCCCGAACAGCGACGTGGTTGAACGTTTCAAGAACAGCAGTCTCCAATGTTATGAGTGTGTACCAAAACACGGTAAGACATCATCGGCAAAAAAGAATAGTGGGCGGAAAACAATACTGATTGATATGGACCGTGAGCACTAACAAGGATTGTGTCGAAACAGCCAAAAACTACTCCACGTGACACGATGCCTTTGCGTGCGAGAAGTGACATTATGTTAGTAAAAAGTGTTCGCAGAGAGCTTTGCAAATGCAATATTCATGGAAAGCATTATGAAGACAAAATTATCTGCAAGTCTACAACATGTCTACCACAAACCATCTCGACAGGAAATGAAGAGCCCCCTTTGTGTTCTTTGGAAAAACTGACGAGTTGGATTGCTGCGAGCATAAGTCGAGCGATTTGAGGGTTTTTTGACTAAAGCTGTATAAATATGGTAAAAGATTTTTCGAGGGAATCTTGCCTCTCGCTCGGCTCATCAGATGTTTACACACTTTGATTCCCTTTGCCTCTCCCCCCTCTATTCTTTTTTAAAGCTTTTAGAAACAATTATTCCTCTTTTACTAGTTAAATTTTGCAAGTTTTTCTCCAAAGGGGAGAAAAAATTATTTGGCAACGTCACTCGGATAAATATTTTTCTGTTGGAACTTTGCCTATTTTCATGTATTGCATGCCCCAATGGGGGAGGGGAGTATTTCGGAGTATATGTACCGATTATATTTTTTCCAAATGTTGGATTACCTGTTAATCCTTTTACATTTTGTGGACCATTTTAAATATTTTTAACTTATTTTTTCCCTCCCCTTCTCAGAAAAAGGATGAGCCAAAATCAGATGAGACCAAAAAGGAACCAAATGAAACGACGGAAGGAGATGGAGAAGGAAAACCAAAAAAGAAAGGTAAAATAGCGTATTAATAGTTGATATGCTAGCTTTTTTTTTTTTTTATTTCTTTAATAATTTTCTTTTGCTTGATAGCCATGAAACAATCAACACTAACATTTCTGTCAACGAAAAAAGAAAAGAAATCTCCCAAAAAACTTAACAAGAAAAACCCATGGTCTGACACAGATTCAGAATCTGATTCCTTTGATGGTAGTCTAAGAGAAGTCTTGTCAACAATTCCTCGTGATTCTTCACTAAGGAGAGCAGCTTGTAAGTACAAAATCCCATGATTTATTAAATACCGTACTATAAGGATTGTTGTGTTCAGTTTCTTTAAATGAATATTTCAAGGCTTGCAATATAAAGAGTTATATAACTGCTTAAGGGGAGTTCCCAGTGAAAAACTGGCAATTTTTGATGAAAATTTTGATTTTTGAATTTTTGCATTTTCTTACCTTTTCATATTTGTACTTGAGGAAGTAAATATTTTTTGTGGATTTTTTTTAATGGTTACCTTTCATATTTTTGATTTAATGGTTATATTTTGAAAGAAAATGCTCTTTACATAATTTTCTAGGATATAACAGTAAGCTCTTTTCCAAATAGAAATAAATAAGAGGGTTGGAACTTTGATAGTGGCAATACTGCTGTACAGGCGCTATGCAACGGAAGCAAAGAATGTCACAGACAACACAAGTTAGAGCAGTACCTACTACCTACCTGTTCTCAGAGCAAATGGGAAGAACAGAGCCTCGTACAAGTTGGCGGTTTAGTGTTACGATGTTTGTGAAACATGAACATCGGAGTTGGATAAAGATTGAGTGTGTCAGAGGTCGTACACCACGACAGTATCGTCAAGGTCTGCAAGAGGCCTGGGGAGAATCGGCATTGCCTTACAGAACAGTGAGAAGGTGGGTAAAAGCCTTCAACGTCGCCCAGGTCATCCTACTGTCAGTGACGAAGTGTTTGCTCATTACTGGAAACTGATCGACACCATCCAATAGTGAGCTGGCCCGAGAGATAGGATTAGCGCATACAACTCTGCTGCACATTCTGAAGAATGAGGGAATGAGGCTTCCACATGACAGAAATGCAGAAATGGCAACGATACAACGCTGCTTGTGACCAACTGGAACACTATGAGCACGAAGGAGAGGCTTTCTTACACTGTATCATTATGCTTGATGAGACATGGGCCAGATCTTACGAGCTACAAATGAAACTCCAATCGAACGAATGGCGTCATTACGGGTCACCACGAAAATCGAAAGTTCGTCAGAACGCCAGCAATGTGGATGTTACGGTGTTTCTTGTGTATGACTGTGATGGTGTTATCCTAATACATACCGTTCCCCGGGAGCAGGCTATCATTGCCCAGTATTATTGTTCTTTTTGGAACACAACCTGCGACCAGCTGGGAGGAAGAAGTGGTGACACTTTCTGTAGAAACTGCCCATCATTTTGCAGGATGATGCTCGGCTGCATACAGTGCAAGCTGTGGCTGATTTGTTCGATCAATGGGGCTGGGAAGTGCTGTACTGCCTGGACTTAAGCCCTCGTGAGTTCGACTTGATCCCTGTAAGATGAAGGAAGCACTTCGTGGTGTTCGCTTCCGAACTATCAAGCAGTAGAACTATCAAGACCAAAGGCGCTGCTAAAGGTATCCTACGACTCCCACATCGTTGGAAACAGATTGTTCATGATACTGGTGACTACATTGTAGGACAGTAAAACTTCGAACTAGGTATCACTTGTAAATAAATAGTTTCCACTATTAAAGTTCCAACCCTCATATGTCCTAAGGCTGTGGTGTCGTATTTATTCAGTTCTTAGGAGAAATCCATTCAGAAAAAAATATTAATGCAGGGTGAACTAAAGTAATAGGGACAAACTTCAGGAAGTAATTCTTGATCAGAAAAGGGACACATTATCTTTTGGAAATGACAGTTTGTCTGTAACAGAGCCATTAGTACATAACATTGTAAGTGGCCTCTTTGGGATGCAGTGCAAGAGTACACACGTCTTTGTGTTCGAAAGATGGTTGCAAATGTTTTGTGATTCAAGGTATTTTTCTTGATACATCTGCACAGCCTCTCGACCATTCCCATGTGCTTCTCTGTATGTGAAGACCATCTCTACTTGTTCTTGTTATTAATATTGGACCATTATACTTCCATCTCACGGCAATCACTCAAAAGTAACTCTGCAACAGAAAGGAAAAAAAACAACATATGTATTGTACGAGTCCATGATATTGTGCTTAAGTTATTGCCATTTCTATGGAAACTATACATTTCCACCTGAAGTTTGTCCTATTGTTTTAGTTCATCCTGTAAATAAAAATGTGAAAAAGGTTTTTTCACTGGCCACTCCCGTTAAGATCAGGAAGACTATTTTAATATTTTTTTTCTATTGTACTTGATAATTTTACACAAGGTGTGGCAAAGTGGACTGGTATTTTTGAAATGAGTACAACTCTGCTGTTTTTTAACTTACAACATATTTATTTATTAAGGCAGATGAAATCTTATGTTACCATTAAACAATCAAAAAGTGGAAATCATGAAAACGAAATTCATGTCCTGAAAATATCAACAGATGACATCTGTTTTCTACAACAGTGATTCAGCTATTCTTACACTTCAAGTACGACCATGAGGTTTCAGGTTCATTGCCAATGCAGTCGTTCAGGAATTCTGAACCCATCTCACAATAGTCACGTTTAGGAACCGACCGAACCGTTGCGACCAATATTGAGGCGTCTGCAGAAATGCCGTTGCACAATAATCAGACTTGCCAGATTTCAATCGATTTCGAGCACACAATGTTATCTCGTCCAGATAACAAGTGGTAGCCTCCTCAGAGTTGAATAACCTTTGGCCAAAAGCCTCCACACCTCCCTTTGAATGTACAAACACTCAAAAATACTCAACTGTTCTGTCACATCCTGTATAACTGTTAAAATGATATATTGATTTAAAATGGAATGTATAAATATGCACTATACTCTGTCCAGCGAGAATTTGCTCATGATGTAAATGAACCAATGTTGCATATCCCTCCGTTGTTTTGCGAATTACATTTTCATGTTCACTCTGGAACACAGGAGTTGCAAGGCTCAGTCAGCCAATGAAATCTAATATAACCACATGCTTTTGTTTACATCAGGAGCAAACTCTCGCTGGATAGAGTATAGATACTAGTTACTGCGTCACCTGAGAAAAGCCAAAAAGCTCATTTTTTTTACCTATTAGAATTGCATTTTAAATTTTAAAGACATAAAATTGCGTTTCCTGTCCATTTTCAACTCTGACTTAAGGGAATACAAAAGTTGTTTTTAATAGTCATATCTTTTGAATTGGGCAATGTCTAAATTAGGTAACAACAGTATTTAACGAATCTATATGCATCCTTTGGTGTTCGCTTACGTTACACTACAATACAGGAATGGACACTTCTTAGTTTACATGAGATATGATTTGCCCAGTTATAACCCATGCTCTCGCGTCAACAACAGATGAGATATTATAGTGTTGTTGCAAGTGGAGAATAGCTTGTAATGGATGAAATAACGAGACACACAGACGACGAAGGTTGAGAGAATACTAAACTTTATTTTCCGAGTGTTATCTATACTATACTCGACAATCTATATATGACCAATGGGGAACAATATTTAGCATGAATCAGTCGCAATCCTATTGGTTGCTTTCAACGGACTGGCCTGCGTCACAGATAAGAAATTCGCTTATATCATCATTAGCGCTTGCTTATGTTGCCATTACAAACCTCCCCTCTAAAGTTTTTACTTCCCGGAAGTCAGTCATTTAGGGGGTTTTGAAATCCGTCCCGAACGCATGTATTAGGTGCCATCTACTTCTTCGATATATGCTGCTTTGAGGCAGTCAATCGAGGCCCAGTCTGTCTTTTTTCCTAGCTCTTGTTTGGAAGCTTTTTTATCCTCTCTCGAGGGCCTGGTACGGACCCCTGTATGGTGGAGTTAAGGGGGGGGGGGCGATGCGCGTCTTCTCGCATGAATACGAACGTGCAGGTTTTTAGATCATTCGGTATTTGTCTGGTTTCTCTGCCGTAATAAGTTGGCAGGCAAGGGGCGAACTTTCCGACAATTTTCCTGAGGTGCTCGATCTGTATGTTATCTCTATGAGTGTTTTGTGGAAAGAACTCGCCAGGAACGACTAACGGTTGACCGTAGACCATCTCAGCTGGGGAGTAGCCCAGTTTTTCTTTAATGGTGGTTCTTAATCCTAAGAGTACCCAAGGTAAGTGTGTGGTCCACAGTTTCCTTCGCATCGGGCTGTCAACGCCGCCTTAAGTGTGCGATGCCATCTCTCTATCATACCATCGGCCCGGGGGTGGTATGCGGTGGCGTGTTGTTGGATGCCTAGTAACTTGGTCAGGGATGACCATAATTCGGATGTAAATGCTGTACCTGTATCTGAAGTAATATTTTCTGGCACACCAAAACGGGAAATCCAGGAAGTTAGGAGCGCTTCCGCACACGCTGCTGTTGTAGCTTGTTCCATGGGCGTGGCTTCTAACCATCGTGTTGATCGGTCGGTCACTGTAAATAGGTAGCATTTGCCTTCTGATGGAGGTAGGGGACCCACTATGTCGACATGGATGTGGGCAAAGCATCGTGTTGGTTGTGGGAACTGTCCTAGACTGGATCTTGCTGTTCTGGCATTTGATGCAGCATCGCATCCATGTGCTTACGTCTTTATTGATGGCGTGCCAGACGAACTTTTCGGTTATTAATCTTGTGGTGGTGTGGATAGAGGGGTGAGCTAAATTATGGATGATTTTAAAAATGTCGCGGCGAAGTTTTTGTGGAACCAGTGGTCATGGTCGTCCGGTGCTGATGTCGCACAGAAGCCTTTCGTTCCCTATTGACACATCTTCCCTTTTTAAGTTTGTTTGAGCTGTCCTGTATGCATGCGTTTCGGGGTCGCGCTTCTGTTCTTTTGCTAGCTCTTCATAATCGATGCCTATCTGTATGTTAGATATTTCAATACCGGATAGTGCGTCGGCAACAGTATTATTTTTTCCGGGGAGTTATTGTATGATGCACATAGTTTCCGCCATGGCTGATAGATGCCGTTGTTGGCGTCCTGTCCAAGCATCGGTTGACTTAGATAGGGCTGTGACTAGGGGTTTGTGGTCCGTACATATCATGTATGGGGTGCCCTCTAACATGTATCTGAAATGCCTGATGGCCAAATAAACTGCTAACAGTTCTCTGCAGAAAGTGCTGTATTGCCGTTCAGGTTTACGGAGCTTTTTGCTGTTTGTTTTTTTACTTCTTGTTCTAATACGGCTCCCACGGCCAAGTTGCTGGCGTCTGTGGTTAAGAACAACGGGGCGTTTGGCACCGGAATGGCTAGCGTTGTGGCTGTAGCTAAAGCATCTTTTGCGGACAAGAAAGCCTCTTCTTCCTTGGGGCCCCACTCTAGTGTTTTCTTGTTGCCAGATAAGCATTCGTATAACGGAGTTAGGATCTCAGCCGCTCTGGGAATGAATCGATGGTAGTAGTTCATCATCCCTATGAACTCTAGCAGTTTTTTAATAGTCGTGGGTCGCGGGAAATCGCTTACGGCAGAGACTTTTGAAACTAGCGGACTTATTCCTTTTGTGCTTAAGTGATGTCCTAGAAATGTAATGTTCGTTACACCGAATTCGCATTTGTCGGGGCGTGCAACCAATCCATTGTCCTGCAGTAACTGTAAAACCTGATTTACATGTTGTTCATGATCTGTTTTCCTTTCTGAGAAGACGAGGATGTCATCTTCGTAAACGAGGCAATGCGGAAGGGGGGGGCACTGGTTTTTATGTGGTGATACAAGCCGTGTTTTGCTTTTGCGGTGTGGGAGTTCTTTAGTTTCGGTTTAAAGACTTCTGGAAATTTAGCTATGACTTCAGCGAGTTTCCTTTCTATCGGTCTGCACTCGTTAACTTCGTCATTTTTGGGCAGCTTCGCTAAGTGGAGTTTAGTTGGAAGATATGATTCAACTTTTATTAGCCTTTTGCGGGCCACGTCGATCAGCAATTGATTTTGGGCGAGGAAATCTGCTCCTAGAAGGATTTTTTTTTTTTTTTACATCAGCTATTATGAATTTCCATGTGTATTTTCGATTTGTGAAACGCCGGGTAATCTCCTTTTCTCCGTAGGAGTTGATAATTGTGCCGTTTGCTGCGACTAACCTTATGGATTCATTTTGTTCGTCGGTAGCGGGGAATATTGATTTAAATGCGCCTGTATCTACTAAGAAGCTTTGACCAGTTATTTCGTCTTTGATGTGGAACCCTGTTTTAATGGAGTCGACGTGGTTTGCTTCGGTAGCGGCTTTTCTTTGTTCCTGGATAATGGCGGCCGTGTTTTCTATATGCGGCCATGCTGCGCGTTTTTTGACTTCCACATGCATCCTTCTATGCATGACCGTGCGGACTCTCCGAAGCACTCATGGTAGCTGCAAATACCTTGTTAGGTTATGTATCCTCGAAATGTTCGATGGTTTTGCTTTCTCCTGTGGAATTTTCTGTTTTGCACCGCCGCGATCTCGTCCGCATCATCTTGGGGTATTGTGCAAGCTATATCGTTACCTCTATTGGCTGCTTTGTTTGCTTGGAGGAACGCGTCGGCTTTTTCCGTGAGGTCTTCTATATTTGCATCGTCCGTATCATGAAGTAATTTTCGTACCTCGGTTGGTAGGGTTAACAACCATATTTCTTTCTTAAGATCAATATCTTTCGGTTTTTTAGTTGTGGGGTCTATTATGGGAAGGCGGCAAGGGATACTATTTCATGCCATCCCTGTTTTGCTGTTCGGTCTCCATCTGTTGCGACGGCATCTCTAGTAGTCGTCTTGTCCTTTCGGAACTGGATATGGAGAATTCCTTTAGAAGTTGTTGTTTCAGTTCGTCGTAGGGTATTTCCTCTGGTTGATTTTCTATCCATTGCGCTAGTTTTTGAAACGTGTTCTGGCAGCGATTCTAACGCTAAGTCCGTTTCGTTGTTTGGCGTGTTATCCCTCTTAATCGAAACTGGGCTTCGGTTCTTCGGAACCATATCAAAGGTTCTAACGTGGAGAATGGAGGTAATCGGATACTGACTGGGATGGTTTCCCTTCCGTCGGTTGGCATGACTGCGAACGCCAGGTCACCAATGTGATGGATGAGATAACGAGACACAGAGACGACGAAGGTTGAGAGAATACTAAACTTTATTTTCCGAGTGTTATCTATACTAAACTCGACAATCTATATATGACCAATGGGGAACAATATTTAGCATGAATCAGTCGCAATCCTCTTGGTTGCTTTCAACGGACTGGTCTGCGTCACAGATAAGGAATTCGCTTACGTCATCATTAGCGCTTGCTTATGTTGCCATTACAAGCTAAATGAAAGGAACTTAGTGACTTTGAGTGATAATAATAATCTGGTTGCACATTGTGGGTATTTCTATTTGTGAGATTTCGGGAATATTATTTTAGTCGTATAAACTATTGATGAAGAAACTGAACCCTACAGGCACCAGAACACACACTCCCACGTTTGAAGATCCCCATTCTCATTGAACACAACGGAAAGGTGTTGATGTGCGAGCTTCATAAAAACAAGAAATTACAACATTTGACATTTACGGCTGATGTAGCTGCGTACAAGCCAAACAGGGAGCACTACAGGCTGTTCCAGTCGGATGGGCATGTTTGGGTATAGAACATGCTGGAAGAGCACCTTCTATCCGAGTGCTTCATTACAAATGTGAAGTTTGGTGATGGAGTAATGATGTGGAGGTGTTTTTCATGGCATGACTTGGAACCCTTGCATGTGGTTGAAAGCAATTTGAACTCTGAAGCCTACAAGAGCGTTCTGGACAATCTGGTACTTCCTACGCTATGGGAATTTTTTGGTACCGGAGATTGTTACTTTCAGGATAATACTGCACCATCTCATGTTTTGGCTTCCACCAAGCAGTGGCACATAAAACATGCTACAGGAATGTCGATCACTTCCGTGCTACACAGAGTCAGACATTGATGGGATGAGTTGGGGCATCGAGTGAGGGCCAAGCAACCATGTTTGAAATTTATAGCCGACATGGCTAGTTTCTGGCAGCAAGAATGGGCCCAAATACTGAAAACTGTTTATTAGAACCTGGTAGAAAATGCGCCCAGAGGGGTGGCTAACGTAATTTTAGCTTGTGGGAGGTCCAACAAGATATTAGATAAAATATTTCGTTTTCCGGTATTTGTGAAGTGTCCATTCCATTATTGTAAGGATGCTTGCTTAAGACTGTATTCGGTGGAAATTAACACCAACTCTCAATTTGGTGGCAGCTACCTTTTATAACAAGTAGGGGCATGTGCAATTTTGCCTTTATGCTAATTGCGACCACTTCCAATACTTGCAGTAAGGTTACCATGCTTTTCAAAATCCAAGGTATATCTAGCAAATTTTATTACGCAAAAAATCAAGGGTTGAGACAACCTGCATATTATGCCCCCTTCCATTTCTTTTTTTATTTTTCCAGTTGCCTGTTCATATGCCTGGTTTTGTCAAATACAGGTGATTTGACAAAACTCCTAAGAATCCCCCAACTTTGTAAGGCTATATCTCTGCAACCAAATAACTTAGAGCATCATTCTATGAATCATTGTAAAGAAGCTCTAAAGTTTTATTTGGATGCTGAAAGATGTCGCTAAGAGCGCCTTCATCTCGAAAATGATTGTTGTTTTTCTTGTGTTTGCATAAAGATGGCAACCACACAGCAGAAGGCATTGCATTTTATTGAATTTGCTAAAACTGAATCTGTACACAACTGTTCTCGTGTTATGCTGCAAGAAGCCCTGATGTAACCCTACAATTTTTTTTGTCTGGGGGAGGGGGGTACATAAAAGATCAAATGAGTTTCCCAACACTGCCAGCTGACAATGACGAAATCAAAGCCAGAATAATTATACCCATCCAAAGTGTAACATTGGACATGATGCAGAGAGTATGGGACGAGTTTGATTACCAAGTAGATATTTTTGGGCTTCTCGTGGCAGTCACATTGAACATTTAGGAACTTATTCAACTTTTTTGAGTTATATAATCAATCAGGGTTGTAAGTTGTTGTTTTAACATGGCCTTTTAAAGTTGGGATATTCTTTTGTAATCACTCTGTCTTTGAAAAAGAAATTAACTCGTTAATCAATGATCAATGTCTGTATGTTAGTTTTAAGAAAAATTCTAACTTCTTTAGGGATCGTTCACAAAATTCTTTCATTAAAATGGCAGAATTTAACCCCCCCCCCCCCCTCCACCTGCCGTTTGTAACACTTTTTAACATTAACCAAATCCCCCTCTCCAAAATGAATGTACCCTTGGTATATGGCCATAGGAGCGACTGACCATGAAAGTGACTAATGAGAATAATCCTCTCCAATTACGGCCGTGAAAGCGACTGGCCACCAATTTAAGGATCGATATTTAGTAAATCGTTTAGTAATCGTTTAACACATCACATTACTACGAGGCAGGTGTTGCTTTTATAAACCATGTTTTTTTTAATTTCATAGACCTTCAAATGAGGTAGGCAACGGCATCCAAATATTGGATCAAATTTCTTTGCCCTGCCTCGTACTCTTCAGTGAGTCGCCTCAACTGATTGTTCAATTTGACATAGGTCGCATTGAGAGATGGTAGCGGAGCAGGACCAACAGCTAGCGTTGCTTTAACTTTTGAAATGGACTGCTGGTTGATGAGCACCATTATAAATTCAAATAAATTTGCGTGAGGTTTCCCCACGGCCTGGTTGAAGGCGTTATGCCATCCTTCCACGTGATTAGTGGTTCAGATTTCGAAGTTTCCATAATAGTTCCAAAGAGCTCTATCAAACAAACTGTTGTCACCAATCCACGTATCCACTGCATAGTCAAGAAATCATTCCATTCCCTCAACCGCAATCGGAGCACCCGCCATTATTTCTAGCCATGCATTGTCTATCTGTTGCAGTGGTACCATCAATAGAGCCATAACCCGTCTAATAGTCTTCTTCACTTCAGGATTCATTTGGTATTAACATGCAGGCCTTGTGCAGCTTGTACACGTCTCCAAAGAGCCTGAGTAAAGTGAAACTTGCAACCCTTTAACTCTGTGTTTGGAAAAAGAGCTCTAATTGTTTTTATCACGGCGACTTCAAAATCAACTAGGATTAAGCGTGGATTGAACACAATCTGAAACTGTATTGCAATGTCTTGTAGGAGTCGGAACAGCCTGAGATAAGTTGGTGCAGAAGAATGTACCACAATATTAACGATTCTTCCGTGAATTGTATAGAGCTGCCGAAATGTTATAGGAACAGTTTTGAAGGTACCGTCCATAATTATGGCATTGCCGACACACACATGCGTGAAGAAATGTTGTGTTCCAAAAAGTAGAATCATATTCTCATGTCCATCCTGCCTCAGTAAAAATGGATGTTGCCCATTTTTTGTTACACTCCATCTTGGTGGTATCTGTGTGTCTTCTCTGCTAGCTGGTTCTCTCGGTATGATGGTTGCTTTGGAAATTCGTATGCAGTGGCGAACAGATTCAAACGCCGGTAATTCTGCTCCGATTTCAGCCAGATCGCGACCTTGATTTTGCACATTTGTCATTTCATTCTCCATGACCTGGAGGATAAAAGAAAAAATTTTAGGTCTAAGCTTACTTCTTTTCTTGAATTTAAAACCTTTGAAAGTTAAAACTCACAGCTCGGCTTAACCAAAAGCACTCTACAAAACAACACTTACCTCATAACTTCTTTTCAACGATTGGATGGGGTTTTCTTCAATTTTCCGTTTCAACGCACTTTTAACATCCCTTCTAATCACTGACGAAACATTCGGCATATGATTGTGTTGCTCTCCATTTAGAGTCAGTTCTCCATCTTCCACGGAACATCTTGCTTTGCACTTAGTAGCTTCGTAATTGCAGCACTTATAACGTGTGACGTTTCTTTGCTGCTTTTCCTTTCGGAATGAGTAATCTTGGTGCACTAGAACTATGCCTCCTCGACCTGAATCTACCAGTCAGTACTCCATGAAGGAAAAAAACACCTCTTGTCAGTGTTGCCAAGTGTAAAACGATATTTGTCACTAAAAAGTAACTAAATTCAAAATTTGTAAAATTCCCTGACTTTTCTAGGTTACAGAAAATTCCCCGACTTTTCCTGGTTGATCACGTTATTTTCCCTGACCATAAGCAGCAAAAAAATCTATCTTGATAGAATATTATTGATATTTTTCAAATTTTTCGTTCATATTATTTTAATATTTTTAATATCTTTATAGTTACAATTATAAGTGCAACATAGAAGAAAAAAATATACATTAAAACAACAGCCAAATGAAGTAGCTTTATTTAAACATTACAAAAATATTCGTTTCACGCAAAAAATAATTATTCTAATAGAAATAATAATTATCATATTCTATCGAAATAAGTAATTAAGTGGGGGGGGGGGGGAACTCGGAGAGAAGATAACCTAAAAACTGTGATTATGAAAAAAGTCTACTTACAATTATGAAGTCTTCCAACGAAGAAGTTTCCAAAGAACTGAAATTGTTACGATCACCACGTTTATTATACCCCAGACATACAAATAAAGCACCAATGGTAGGCCAGCGCCAATTCTCGAACCAGATTGGCTACTGTATCCGTCTTTACAGTGGAAGAAATTACCCGTCCTCCAATCGTTGTTCAATAACAAGACAGACAGCCAAAGTAGAACTGGGGAACCTCTTCTTACAAAAAGCGCGGACCTAGGAGAAATACCCAGGCCGCAATAAAAAACTTAATACAAGAAAATTCGCACAATCGATATATCGGAAAACCTCCCACATTATACAAAACAAAGCAATAATGGGGAAGGTGCATGGAATTTTTTTAATTCGGTAATTTGCCGAAGATCGACGTAAGCGTTGCGAATTTTTTTAGAAGTGTTGAACATTATGTTTCATAATTCCTTGATATTGATAACGAATACTATCGAAAACAATTTTTTTTAATTTTCATGCATCTTCCCCATTAACCACCAGATAGCTTCAGTGACTTAATCAATGTCGAATCCCCCAAGGGTTTTAGTAATGAATCCGGGTTCTTCCTGGCAATTTCCAGTGATTCTCACACAGCATCGAGTGCATTCCTATTAATAAATGTGATGACTATTGTACGGGGTTGTGCATAACCTTTTGCTAGGGGGCTGCGACTTAAACCGCAGCGTTGTAGCACACTCTTATGACGCTTCGGCAGAGAGTAGTTCATTGTGCGTCTATTGGTATCAAACAAATATGGCTGGTTTAATAAATGACAGTGAAGAGCAGCGTTTCATGGATAGAGTTCGTGCAAATGCATATCGAGAGGCAATGGAAGCAGGTGCGTCTTTTATTAATCGCAAATGGGTTGCGAACAAGTTAAACCGATGTTTTTCCGTTTCTTTGAGATCCAAACAACACTATCGACCCGCATGAAGTTTGTTTTTTGCACGATAAGGCACCTTGCTTTAAGGCTAATGCAACACAGCAAATCCTAAGAGAAAGTGCTATCGATTTCTTATCAAACGAATGGCCCGGTGCATCCCCTGACCTAAACGTTGCTGAACATTTTGGAGCCGTGTTAAAAGACGCAGCAGTGGAATCTTTAATGATTCAAGAACTTGGTGAAAATCGGTATTCTCGAGACCTTCTAATGGGACACCTGACATCTGTGCTGAAGGACATGGAGTACGATACTGCTCTGTTTGAGACACTCCTCCGCTCCTACCCGAAACGGATGCGTGCTGTTCGAGAAGCAGGTGGTGGCCACACTAAATATTGATGTGATAAAAGCAGAAATAAACGTACTTTTTGATTATCAACCGCAGAACATTCCACTTAGTTTTGTTTATTTTCCAGACCCCTAGCAAAAGGTTATGCACAACCCTGTATATCAGTTTTTTTTTACATTTATACAAACAAATAAAATAAAATAAACACATATACTAATAATGCGCCCAACACCTGGTTAGTACACCATGATTGGGGCAAATGTCCCAAAGGCTATCGTGGGGCAATTTCTAGGAATGCCCATGCCAAGTACGGACGCCCTAAAAATCGGCTGTGGCAAAGCACATGATACAGGACAGGAGGTTTTACTCAAAGATTGTAGATTAATTAGAAGTGTGAGAAATATGAATGCACTCGATGCTTTCGAATCACTGGAAATTGCAAAAATAGCGGAATTTACATACTTGACAAACGAACACAACCAGTTGTATTTTTTGACAAATTCTTGAAATTCAAAGGAAAGTCAATTGTCTTGGTCAAGATAACATACTTGATTTTTACACGAGGGTCAGGAAGGGGAGAACAAAAATTAAAGGACAGGACCTAGCGATTAAAAATTAACCTATCGATGTTTACCACCATCCCCCTTCTTGAATGTCGCTTCCACGGCCTAACCGGGACAGATTAAGATAATCTGCATTACTCACTTTCCCTCAAAGTCGCTTCCACGTGCCTCCACGACCAGTTGCTTCCATGGCCCTAAACTGTACCCTTATATTTGAATACCCCTTTAAAAGAGGAAATTTTTTCACATAATTTGAGGCACAACCACATTATAATCATAGGGGTGATATGAGTTTTTTTTGTTTTAAGAAAAATACCTATAGGCAATCATTCATATTCTGATACCCCTCTCATTCACTCATCCCCCTCAGCCCCTTTTTATCATTCACTCTTGTCTGTTTCAAAATCCCTAAAGTTGTAATAAATTAAAATCTTTTCCTCAATTTTTAACATATTTTTATTCCTTTACATGAATACATTGTATTTTATAATTAATTTTTATAAATTAAAAAACAAAAAAAATACTCATCTGCAAAAGATCCCATTGCCTATAAAAAAAAAAGGAATTTACTTGGATAGTTCAAACACACATGATTTTGAAAAATATGCTAACACTCTAGATTCAGTTCAGTAAGTTTACAGTTAAAAGTAACAGATGCTTGAAAGTTATGTTTTTGACCAAATGATATAGTTTCGAATAGAGTATAACAAATTTTTATTACTGGTATTACCGAAATTACGCTTTTTGTTAGAAAACTGGTATTAACAGCAGCCCTTAATGTTACTGCTGTTAATACCAGTTTTCTAACAAAAAGCGTAATTTCGGTAATACCAGTAATAAAAATTCGTTATACTCTATTCGAAACTATATCATTTGGTCAGACGAGACAGTCCAACGAGATGTAAACAAAACAATCGCATATCCCTCCGTGGGCTCTTGTGATTGGAGGAATCAACTCTGCTCTTCCCTGACACCCCTTATTTTTAAATCTTAGGTATCTGTTTTAAATTTATCTTTTTTTCTTATTTATTTCTTTAAATATCTAAAAAATTATTCGTAATAATAATTTTACGTATTATGCTTTATATTCATGCGGCAAATTATCTCTTATATTTCAAGTGAGAATTTATCATGCGAAAAGGTCCTGGTAACATATTTTAATTCCGGTACAATTAATTCACGCTTTATGCTTACTTGCCTTCCTTTTCAGTGCAAGTTTTTTTTTCATTTAATACTGTGTAGCTGTATTAACGCATATTAAAGTATATTGTGTAAACTGTTATTAAACAATGTGAATGCAAGCCAAGGAAGTGATTTAGTCCCTCGAACTATGGCCGAAACTAAACCCTAATTAAGTCACTTCTAAAAAAAAAAAAAAAAAAAAAGTCTGCAACCATTAATACATCAATCTTCGGCAAATTATCAGATTGTCCTTTATGATATCCTGGATCATTCATGGCAATTTTTCTGTTAAGAAAAAAACTTCACATGATGGCCAGTGTTCTGAGATAAATAGGTGGATTCCTGTCCAGAATATCCATGTCAGTTTCGTCGCCTGCAAGTTTTAGCAATGGCCTGTTATGAACTTTCTTTTCCATTGTTATTGTGTGAAAAATTTATTCATTCTACAATTAAAGATGACTATTTGCAAAATATTATGTGCAGTGAGCTATAGGCAACGAAGATACAGTAGAGCCCCGATAATTCGAGTCTCGGTAGTTTGAGGTTCCATGTGTTTCGAGCTGAATCACTCTTGAAATTAAATCTTTCATGTACACTACTTTGTATTGCAAATTAAACCATATAAAATCTTTCCCCGTAGTGCGAGTTTTTTTAAATTCGAGGTACAGTCAGCCTCAATTATCTCAAATTATTACGGCTCTACTGTATTTAATCAGATCTCGAAACTTTGAAGCCATAAATGATGGGAGCTTTAAAAAATGATCACTATGTCAAATGTCGACATCATAAATTACCATTACGGTATTTGTGATGAATGTAACCATATTTTTGTACAGCCTAAAAAGGATAAATGTCACATGGCTGTAGTTCACCGGTGCATTTTCTTGGAATCCGGTGTTTTAAAGTTTAAAGTTCTGTTCCTTCAGTTTTTGTTCTCTTTGTAGAGTTTAATTTCATCATTTTGAATGTTAAAATTTTCTTGATTTTTTATTTTTTTAAATTTTAGTTTTAATTTTTTTAATTTAAAGTTCAAATTACATTTCTTCTGAGCACGTGTCCGTACTTAAGGGTTGAAAAGGAGGGGTTCATAGCGTTTACATAATTGGAAATGCAAAACCCTGGTCTAAATTAAATGATTTGAAGATTACCTTTGAGAATCCTTGCAGATATATTGACCTATGTAGCACTCATGTGATTCTATGCGAGTATTCTGTGGCTTAAGTGTTATTTCAGGACTGTTTAAATTGCATTGGTTGTAATTCCAGGGTGTATTGTATATGATGAAAGTTTAAAAAATATTTAAGTAAACCTACCAGAAAAACTGTTCCTCGGGAGGAGGTATGGAAAATTTCTGCAAACAGTTTGATAAAGCTTACAAAATTTAGTTGCCTTCTTAACTAAACCCAGTTTGTCATTTAAGTAATTTCTTGTGCAGCTCTGAAATTATCCATGAAATGTGTTTGAAATAAATAACTTATTCATTATTTTTGTACTAGAATGTAGAATACAGTGATTCCCAAACTTGGGGTCGCCGAGATCAATATTGCAAATTTTTTTATTTTTTTAATTAGAAACTAGCCGATATCTATGTCATTGCTCGGGCTCTTTTTGATGAAATTTTGCAATATCTGAATATGAATATACAGAGTATCCCAAAAAGTCGTTTGCAAATTTTACGTGCTGGTCTGTCAGACCATGATGAACAAGTATTACATACGAAGTTGTGTCCAAAAATCAAACTGTGCAAAAACGTTAACATGACTTTGTTAACTAAAACTTAAAAATTTTGGCGACAAGATTGATGGCAGATATTACAGTTGTCTCGTATACCAAGGACTTCTTGTATCCCCACAGGAAGAAATACAAGTGGGTGAGGTCAGGGGATCTCGCTTTCCAGTCTCTATTACGCCTGCGAGCATCGCCATCTAGTGGTGGTTGGCCACGTTTTCTGACACAACTTTGCTCAATTGCAGCAGTACAGTGCCGAGCGATGGGAACTCTTCTTCTGACGCCTTTCCACTGTTTCTCAATAGTCTGTTAACTTTCCATTATCTTCAATTACTGCTCATTTTTAAAGATTTTTTTAAGAAAATGTTAATTCTAATAACTGTCAATTCTAAGAAACGTCCAAACAACAGAAATTCTATGCATTGTTATTAATTCTGAGGGCTTCTCACTGACTCAGAAGCCGTCCAGCAGTATGCTCACTACATTTTTGCAAAAGTTGAAATTGTGATCAGGGAATTAGAAAGCCTGAAGAATATTACATTTGAATATGTTATTATCGATAATTATTATTTTATCGAAATCTCATATAGACTCTCATTTTGAAGATGAAGTGTGCAGAATTTCATCAAGATCGGAATAACGTACAAGATAGATTTCTATAAAAGATATTTTAGAATCGCAAGACCATCTTGTTATATAAATACCTTTTTTATTCGAATGTGTGAAATGGGAGGTAATCGAAAGTTATTTACAATTATACGTGAATTTCATACATTTCTAATTAGATTTAATATAATTTTAATTGAATTTAATACATTTTCTAATAGATTTAATACAGACCAAGTCAAAGTGATGGGCCCGATTTCAGACATATATTCTGTGATGTCTAATGAATGTATCGTAATGTGAGACATGTGCTTAGAAAGGTTAACTTTCACAGCTTAGTTTCCAAGCAGTGTTTTTACTTTCTACCGCTAAGGGTCAGCAGAGAGTGGTTAAAGAAAATGGCACTGACTGGAGAACAGAGATCGTTCTGTGTGCCCATGTGATCTCTTCCTGTGGGGGTTTGTAAAGGATCATGGGTTTGCCAACAACTTTGGATGACCTGTGTGCCCGCATCTCTGCAGACATTGCTGATATTGACCGCGACATGTTAACGAAAAGTTTGGCAGGAGATGTACAGGTGACTGTGGTACAGCTGACTATCGATACAGGTGAAAATGAGCCAAGAAACTGGACACAACTATCAACCAGCAAAAGCAACGAAACCACACATCCACAATACATAATTTTTAATGCATCAGATGTACATTTCAGGATCTACGATTCCTTCATCAGTGAGTACTATTTAGGGATTTACACATGAAATGTACACCTAAGGCATTAAAAATTATGTATTGTGGATGTGTGGTTTCGTTGCTTTTGCTGGTTGATAGGCTATGGGCTTTGTGTGTCGGGTTATGCAGGGCGCTCACATAGAACACCTCTGATGTGATGTATTTGAAGTAAACTTGGAACATTTACCTTTCTTAACACAATTCTCATAATGGAACACCATATGTACAGTTGAATGCATAAAGGTTTAGACTTAAGTCATAGTTGAGCACGTGAATAGCATATCCCAAGCAGTCCAGGTCCCCTATTTTCATTCAGAAGGGATAGGTCCAGTCTAATCTGCCTTGACTCAGTAAAAGTACCTGATATTGCAACCGATCAACATCCAGTAAGCTCAGTTCCTACGAAGCAGGTAAAAACCTTTTTGTACCCAACTGTACATTAGATTTCACAGAGTAAACTTCTGAAATCGGGTCCATCATTTTGACTTGCCCTGTACAATTTTAAATGAATTTAATAAGATTTTAAATAAATATGTGTGTTTTAGTTCAGTGTTATTGGAGTTTAATTGCCAAATTAAGTAAAGAACCATTTTTATTGAAACCTTGTTTTAGTAAATTTACAGTAAATCTTTTTAAGTTTTTATTTTAATTCAGTAATTACAGAAAACAAAATTGTAGCATAAATATAAGAGGCCTGTCCAGAAAGTATCCAGATTGAGGCTACAAAAAAAAAAAATACAGTGCTAACATTTTCAGCAATGTCCCTTGCACGAGTTGACGACCTGGACATTGAAGGCCGACCAGTCTGCAATCACTTTGTGCAGATTCTCTACCTCCTTAAAGCGCTTGAACCATTCGAAAACCTGTCTGCAGCTCACAACATCATTGCCAAATGCTTGTTTTAGAAATTCATAATACTGTTGCAGTTTTGCTGATTTTAAAACAAAATTTTTCTTTTACCACGCGACGAGAAAAGAAAAATTTTCTGCTTTAGCATGTTACGACAATTGCATGCGGCATTCTTAACAGCTGCAAATTTCATTACGTTATCAGAAATGTCATCACACGATCCAGATAGGAAAAAGATGCAGCGAATTCTACTTTTTTCGTTTTTTGGTAGCCTCAATCTAGATACTTTTCGGACAGGCCTTGTATAACACAAATGTAAAAAGAGTAACAGTTAACCACTGTGTAAAACTTAAGACTAAAGAAACTCTTTGACCACAACAAAATATAAGTTGAAAAAATACAACCTGATGTTACTGGAAGTGCTTTTCAAATGCTTTGCATTCATCATTCAGCAGACCAAGTGAGAACCTTGAGAGAGCTGACTTGGTACAGAACGAGCAGACAACTGTATATATAACAGACAAAAAACAATAAAAAAAAAAACTCTTCCAACTAAAAATTAATGACTGGGTAATCTAGACGCCCATTGGATCAGGGGAGATTCACCAATAGGACCGAAGTCTAGTTTAGTAACAGTTTTTTCCTGTTCTATGAATTTGCTAAACTTTCGAAGGCGTCCAACAGGTATTTTTTATTTATTGATTTGATCAATTTAACATTTTTTGAAGAAAAGTCTTGGCCGGTTTCCAAACAATGTTTTGTTATTGCTGATTGATTACTCCTGCCGAGTTTCCTGTGTGCCAAATGCTCCTTGAATCTAACCTCAATGTTAGGAAAAGTTTGACCTTTATAGGCCTTGGGGCACTGGAAACAAGTGGCTTCATAAATCCCTGATCTCTGCAGTGGTGGAATCTTGTCTTTGGGGTTAGGTAATAGGTGCCTTACTTAGTTTGGATTACTGTAAGAGAGGGAAATGTTGAAAGCTGAAATATATTTTCCTTTGACTTTGATGCTGTTGAAAGTGGTGATGTCCTCGAACTTTTTGAATTTCCTCTTCTTGAGCAGATCGTAATAATACGGGTGTTATAACCATTTTTTATTGCGATATTTTGTATTAAAGAGACTTCTTTTATGAAAGTCGAATGGCTAGGGGGAAGATTGACTGCTCTGTCGATCATGGAAATGAATGTTGATACCTTCTGGTTCCATGGATGGCTGGAATCACTCGATATGTAATTTAACTTATTGGTTGGTTTTTGATACACATCAAATGATAATGGACTTCCGTTTCTAATAATCATGATGTCCAGGATTTTTTTTAACCACTGTAATTAAACTAAAATACAGTAATACTACGGTTTTTACAAATTTGTTTCATACAATTTTACAAGAATTTCAAACAATTTTAAATAGATTTAATATACTTTTAAATGAATTTACTGGTGAAATACCCTCAAATCACAGAAATACGGAAGAATAAATATTTTTAGTATTACTGTAATTGTTAGTTTAATTACGCAGTGGTTAAACTGTTATTTTGTTTTCTGTAAATTTACTAAAAGGGTTTCAATAAAAAAAAAAAAAATTATTAATATTTTAAGAATTAAACTGCATTCACACCGAATTTAAAACTGTATTAAATCTATTTAGAAATATATGAAATTCATGTAAAACTGTATGAAACCAATTTGTAAAAACTAACTTTAAGAAAAGAGGGTCATGATTCGATAAAGTTTGGGAATCACTGATATAATTATTTAAATTTGATATATAATTTCTCCGCTCTTTCATTATTTATTTATTTGACTTAATAAAGCGTTTGGGCCTGTTTTATAAAACGTTCATATTTTAAGCTTCTCTTGCATTTGCGCCGAGTTAAAAGATTTTAATAAAGTTCTTATGAAAAGGAAGGGGGGGAAATTCTGCGCCAACTCTTTGGGATGTGGTGCCCAGTTTCAAATTTTGGTCATCCATATTGAAATTGCTCAAGCTTCCCAGTTAAATTAAGGTTTCAATCAATTTTTAAAATTTATTGATATATTCGTGCGCAAGTTTTAATGTGTAATTAACGTGATCATGTTTAGCACAATTGGAAATTTTTTTTGTAAATATTTGAAATAAATTGGAGGAGGAGTCTTTCCTACCCCCCTCCCTCCCCCTGCCCAACATCTGGCTGTAAATGGACCGTTGGAGCAGTAACCGTTAAGCCTTTTTAAATTTTAAATTTAACGGTTAAATCTAGCGAAGATGTTCGTTTTTGTGTGGATGTGACTCCGGACCAACAAGTTCGCACTCGGATGAATGACCGACAGTTAGCGTCCCGGTTTGTACCGTTTTTATTTTATTTTACCCCTCCTCGCGCGTAGATAGTTAAAGAGAAACAGCATAGTGCCTGCGATCGAGTGGAGTTTTCTAGCCGAATTTCTGGCGCGCGTTGGAGCCCAGTTTTTAAAAGCGCGGGCATATGCGACTTTGTAATTTTGAAACGGAGTAGGCCTTTTAAATTTATCGGTTGAAGTTGCCGTTTCGAGTAATAAGTTAGCGAGTTAGATTTTTTTATGTGAGCGTCTTCGTTATGCAGGATTAGTTAGTGTTTTTTTTATTATTTTTTTTTTTTGTTTTTTTGTTTTATTAACAAGTTTTTAAGCTGTTGTCGCTGTGGGTTTCTGATAACCGATGCCATCTTGGGAAGCCGGCTGAAACTGCGAGATCCGGAGGAGGCAGCGGGAAGAGGCTAATAAACCTCGAAACGGGAACAAAGCAACGAATTGCGCTTTGCAGTGACTTTGGAAAACTGTTTAAGAAAGCGATTTAATTGCTGTCTTTGCAAGTTAAATTTTATTTTGAGCTTATTTTTGATTGTTACGACGGGTTATCTTTTAATAGCCCTATGATCGAAGTTGTTTAGTGCGAAGAATATATCGGCTATTTAATATTTTGGAAAATTGCAGTCGGAGAATATTATTTTGAAAATTATTATTTTTTCCTTCTTCTAATTGCAAAGAAATACCTTCATAATGAGCTAGATATAACAGGTGCATAGTCCTTGACCTTATTTATGAGTATAATGGAGCGTCTGGTGTTGGAGGCTATGTTGCTCCTATTGGCAACGATACCATTACATCATAATTCTTAAATTTGAATCGCGCATTAATATATTAATTATTATGGCCGGTCTGTTGGGAATAAAAATGTTGGTTCGTATTTTTACGTGCTAGCGAGAGTAAAGCGTTAAGTGCGTGTCGATAAGGTTTGTTCTCATTACGAAAGATGTTTTTGCTTAGCTTAGGGGGGTGTTGATATCGAGTGTTAAGGAAGAAGGCGGACTGCAGGGAAGGGGGGGGGGGGTCGTTGCTCCTTGCTTGTGTCGTTACATCCCATAAGGCCAAAGGAAAACGCTTTTGTGTTAGTGCCGCCATCTGGTGGAAGCGGGAGCAATCACTCTGGTACAGTACGGCATATGTTTCTTTGTTTGAAGTTTTTTTGCGCAGTTACTGATATTAAGTGATAGTCTTAGTTCTTTTTATGTGTGTCTTGGACGATAAAAAAAACATTTATTATAGGCCATGTAACGATTATAACCCACAGTACATAGATAGATTTTATTTGTAAGAGACTGTTTGAGGTAATTTTTAGGCCTAAACGGTTATCTTGTATGGCTGGGTTTTTCATTATTATGAACAATGGAGTAACAAGAATTGAGGCCAATTATCATTGCAAACGATAATTGTAAATCGATGTGGAAAAATTTCCCCACAAGTTGATATTTGTATAAAGCGGATTTGTTTTGGTGTTAAATGGATTCGTGGTAAATCTGAATCCATGTAACCTTTTTTAAAATCCCTCAAATATGGGTGTGTCAGTTTGAAATAAAGAGGAAGATCTGCAATTCTGCGCAGCAAACAAATAAAATAAAAGTTAATTTTGTGTATTTCAAGGTTCTCTTAAAGTTAGCCTATTTGTATTTTGGTAGGCAGTACAGTTCAGTATTGGTTTAAAAATGAGGTCTGGGTTGGAGGGGATGCTATAAGTACTTGGGAAATGGACTGATTTGCGCTTTTATGAGCTTTTTAACTTGGATAACTGGGCTTGATTAAGAATTCACATTTTTCATGCAATAAAAATATCTGAAACTTAATAATTTACTAGATATTTCAGAATTGCTAGTGTTAGTGTATTCTGTGTATTTTAATATTGTTGGTTATATAATTAAAATGTGAACGGGATCATCATTTTTTTTTATTTTCCCTTTGCTTTCTCTATTTTCTTTGATTTATTTGTTTGTTTTCCTGCTGTTATTATTTTTCACTGTGGCTGCTTTTAGCTGACAAGGCCAAAAAGTACAACTTTGACAGCGATTCAAACATGAGTGAGGAGGAGAAAGAAGAAAACTTTACTGCGAAGGACGGCTCAGATTTAGGGAGCGACGATGATTTTGCAAATAAAGAATCAAACAAAGTCCCGAAGTCGTCAAGTGGAAGTGCTGCAGTATCGTCAAAGTAGAATACAAACTTGAATTTTTTCTTTCCCACAACATTTGAAAGCTGTTTATATTTTTATTTTATTATTTTTTTAAATTATCTAATTTATTTGCTAATTAATGTTTTCACAGAACCAGCGATGCTGATAGCGATGGTGAAAAGGGAGGAAAAGATAGCAGTAAGGGTAAGAGACCCCCTTTAGTTCATTTTAACTGTCGAATTACTTGGTAGATTCCAATAAATACTTCAACTTTTACAGACGATCGCGTCATGATTTCAGATACGGACAGCGATGCTGGAGGTTCGAAGCTGCCACCCAAAAAGAAGAACAATGCTAATTCGAACACTGCGGCGAAGAAAGGACCTGCAGACAAAAGTAAATAGTTATGTTTAGCGTTTTAAATGCGCTTATGCTCGTTTTTGAAATCCGAGTCTGTGCACACGTTCAAAAAAAAATTTTAACGTAGATTCTTAGGATCATAAAGTAGAATAGGAAGGTCTCGGAGATTGGCCCTCTATCCCGGTCTTCATCAATAAAATTGTGTTCAAAATCTTGAATCGTGAACTGGTAAATTCTGGAAAGGGCCCTCCTTAGCGTTATTAAGTTCATGGTTTTTAGATTTTCAACTCAATTTGATGGAGAGATAAAGAATCGTTCTTTGAGACATTCCTATTCTGCTTTTTGATGATCTTTAAGAATCCTAAGTCAGAATTTCAAAAATCTAATTATTTTTTTTGTGGGCATGTTCAGACAGACAGGTTTTAGTAATGAACATTTTATTAAGTTTGTTGTTTCATTATTTGTGCATTATTAACTGGTTATTTATTAATTTACTTCATTCACATAAAATCTTGGTTTTTGTGTGCTCTTTTTCCGTTTACAGAAGATAACAAACAGAAGTCGGCATTTGATTCGTTGATGGAAGAAGGAGGTAGGAAGAACTCAGAGGAGACAAAAAAATCGTCAGATGGAGATGAGCATGATGAGCCAGAGGAATCCGATGAAGGTAAAAAGAGCGATGTGTCGGATGTAGAAGTAATGGAGAAAGAGCAGCCTAAAAAAGGTAATTGAAATCCAGTTCTTTGTTAATGAATTCATCCTGTGATCGTTCGGGGAATAACGAATGAGTTCTT
>JAHWFO010017185.1:2811704-2887115 GCA_023313115.1 Rhysida immarginata
CCCCCCCCCCCCCCCCCCCCCCCCCCCCCCCCCCCCCCGTTTCCAACAAATATTAATGATCCATTTCATCAAAATGTAGTTTTCATTGCCACCATTTAAAAAAAATACTAATGTGTACTCTGTGGAATCTGTAACAATTGCTCGTAGGACAGCAGTGTTGGGTGCATCAAATCTGTACATTTTTACGAGTGAATGAATGGGAGAAACATGATATTGTTTCCTTTAGTTTTTAAGCAATGAAAAATAGTTTATTTTTCATAGTTTTCTTTTTTAAAAAAATTTTCACATAAAAAAAATTAAAAAAAAAAAATCTACTAATCCATTTTTTAATAATATTTATTATGATTTTTTTTTAATTAGATAACTGTATTTTTATTGCTGTTCGATTAAGTGAATAATTAAGAATGATTTTTTTAAACATTTATAACGAGTGAAAATTTATAAATTTAATGTTTTTTTAACTTATAAATTTTAAAAACACTGAATACTTTGAGATCCCAATTTTTTATTATTTCATATTAAGTTTATTCATTGCTAATTGTGAGATACAAATGTTACCATGTACGAGTGCTAATTTTTTTGTTAAAATTTATGTAATCTGTTTTAAGTATTTATAATATATATATATATAAAAAGTTTTTCAAAGTATTTTTTTTTTTTTTTTTTTTTCATTGTGGGGTCGTTTTTGGGTTGGAAAAATGTATATCTTTAATTGTAGTCTGTTCATTATTCAGAAAAGTAGATCTGCTTGATTGTAGGATCATATTTACCTTTTTACTTGTATTATAATTTACTGTAGAAATGTCTGTTGAGTTTTTGACACAGATGTTGTGAATCATTTCTTTTCTCTTGCTGTCCATTTCTGGTCATTTTTCATACATTATGTATGTATGTGCATCACATTTCATGGTTGTATAGAGTTTTATGTACACAAATTTTGCTATGCTCACAGTAATAAAATTACATTTTAGTTCTTAACACATTTAAGTTTAAAATGTACTTATATGACAACAAATGAAAGGCAGTGGAAATTAAAATAATTTTTACTTGACTATCGTTATTTTATTTTATTTATTTTTTTTAATGAATACTTTAAAATCGCTAGTTCTTTATTTATTTTTCTTTTTTAATTTTGTTAAGAATAATAGCTTCTTAGTATTCTGATTTTGTTTTTTTTTATTTATAAGTGAAATATAAAAAAAATTCTTTATACATAACTGGGTGAATTTTAAATACACCGACAAAGTTTTAGGGGAGTTAGTATGGGTAATTCTAAGCAAAAAAACGTTCATGTGAACATGGGTCCTAATATGAACAATAATAGAGCTACAACAGAATTAAAAATGCTGCCACCAAGATCAACAAGTTATTAATAACTCGGATTCTCTAACACCTAGGATAGTGAAATATGGGCAAGTAATAGGGTACATACAACTGTGCATACCGTTTAAATTTGATTGAATTCCAACAAGTAGTTTCCGAGTTAGTCAAAATCGTAACACATGCTGCACAATGTTTTCACCCAAATCTCATTATCCAAGGTGTTAGAAAACCTGAGTTATATTAACTTGTTGATTTTGGACCCATGTTCATAAGAACTTTTTTTGCTTAGAATCGCCCATACTTCCTCCCCTATCAGTTTGTCATGTACTTAAAATTCACCCTGAATGTCGTACACATAATTTTTGGTATCTTTCTGTCTTCCAAAATTTGATTTGCAGTTCGTGCAGTCTTTATGGCCAAGAGCGTAAAGGCATGGGTTTGACTCCTGCTGAGGGGCATGGATGTTTGTCCTTTGCTAATAGCTTGGGCAACTGAACTATAGGTTGCTGCAGCAGTCCAATCCCCTGCTAGGGAAAATTACTAACAAAGGAATTATTCCTCAACACTGGGATAAAGGAGGATAAGGGACCACGTTAAGTTCAGCTCTTGAAAAGTTTGCACTTTAAGTTGATGAAAGTTTCAGGGTTTGTGGTTACTCGCAATTTACACGTCGAATGGGCAATTTTACTAAAAATTGGCTTGAATTTTTTTGATCAGCCAGTCAAAATTTATTCATTAAATTGATCATCGGACATATCCTTCGCATCGCATTTTACCATCGTTTATAGTCTGTGCAATAAAAGAAAGAACGCTCAGCTAGGCTTCTGATTGGCTAATAGCACATTCTGGCACCATGCCAAGTTTTTTCTTTTATTGCACAGACTTTAGTTTTGTCACATGCTCTCTGATTAACTTTAGAGTTTTTTATATGGATGTAAAAAAGATTTTAAATTTGACTTACAATTTTCAGGCTGGGGATTCAACTCAAAGAAGATTATGAAGGGCGTCTCAAAATGATCTTTTAATAAAACATTTTTCATTGAAGAAAAATATTAAAAAGTAAAAACATGGAAATTGATACAAAACATCTGACAAATGACCACCCTGGGCTTGGTAGCAAAAATTCACAAAAAATAATTGCTGGGAAATTTCGGTAATGTGTCGAATTTCATCTTTGAAGTCCTCAATAGTTTGTGATTTATTAATGCACACTTTAAGATAACCCCCAGAGAAAGAATCACATGTTGGTGGCCAATTCGCATCACCTCACTACAAAGTTTTCGTAAAATTTTCAGTTTTTGAAGTGAATTTTTACAATTTCTATGCGTTGTTTGATTGCTGACTTTTGCATAATTTGACCTTGATGCTTAATAATGACAGCATATAAAAATCTCTACTGTGGTTGTACCACGAAAAAAAATGGCAGCAAATTCAAAATGTCTGTTCATTTTGGGACATCCTTTACAACAGAAGAAATTCTTCAAATGTGTCATTACGAATAGAAAAGGAAAGGGAACATTCCGCAACCTGGACTGGAACTAGGGATCATGCTTTTTGCTGTCACTGCTCCTACCAATTGAGCTACTGTGGACATGAACCACCAAGCTGTTACAATATGTTCACAAGACTTTGCATGAGGCCACAAATTGGTACGAGCAGTGCCTAGAAATATTTCAGCTTGAGTCTAGCCTGTGGAATTTTCCCTTCCCTCTTCTATTTGTAATTGTGTGTTCTTGAGTTGTATTATCAATACTTACTCTTTAACTGTAGTCAAGTTTGTTAATAGTAGTTTTTATAATCTTGCTATTTGACATGTTGAAGTCCACAAAAATTAACATTTGCTTCGGGAAATAACCACATGTGATTGTCAGTGTTGCATATGGCAGAAAGAGGTATTAAACATACGGGGATTCGGTAAGCTGGCTAAAGTAGGTCATCGGCTTTTCGGTGTTTTAGCCCATTGTAGCCAGGAACATATAAAGAACTTGTTAAAACTCCGCAATTACTATTACCATTTAAAATTTTATTATCCAAATTTTCTTAATTCATCACTTGCGTGAACTTCATTCTTCCCTTGCTTATATAGGGTGTTTCTAAATGGAAGGACAAAAGGTTATAATGCATCAATCCAAGCAAAAGGTTCCTTATCAAAATTTAGGGTCTGAAGAATATCTCGTCATTAC
This sequence comes from Rhysida immarginata, assembly GCA_023313115.1. Lineage (NCBI taxonomy): Eukaryota > Metazoa > Arthropoda > Chilopoda > Scolopendromorpha > Scolopendridae > Rhysida > Rhysida immarginata. The sequence goes on from JAHWFO010017185.1 coordinate 2,815,211, forward strand.
ATCGTTCATGATCTTTTTGCACCAATATAGTCACATAAGCTATGCTATGAGAAAACTACGGCAATTGTTGAGACTAAATGACATTTTCTGCCAGCTTTTTTTAGCAAACTTCGTGTAACATTTAGACCCTTAAAATTTAGTTTTGAACAGTTTGCATAAGATTATGCTAGGTAATTTATTGTCCTTCCGTTTAAAGACTCCCTATATACCAGGTGATCCAAGAGTCAGTAGACTTTTTAAAACCTTATAATTATTAGACTATTTACAATAAAGCGATTTGGTTTGCACAGAAATGCTCAGAAGCACTGGGGATTTTTGTTTATAATGAAAAAATTTTTTTTTTTTTTTACATTAGTTACATTTTTGACCAAAAGGTGGTGGTGGAGTTTCATGTAGAATACAATCTTATCATGCATGAAATAAGCAGATGAGTTAAATGTGCATTATCTTGATGTTCGTCCAGTGTCCGGCTCCAGTTCTCTCTTGCATTATCTTGGCTCTGAGGATCTTATTTTGACGTTTCTTTAAGAAACGCTTTGACACAAGCGATTTTCGAAGATTCAAGAAACTGAATTTAAGACTAATTTAGAACTCCGGCGCCACCTTGTGGTCAAAAATTTAACTAATATTAAAAAAATATTTTTCATTATAAACAAAAATCCGCCGTGTTTCTGAGCATTTCTGTGCAAACCGCATCATTTTATTGTAAATAGGTTAATAATTATAAGGTTTTAAAAAGTCTACTGACTTTTGGATCACCCTATATTAAGCGTCCATGTCGTTGGAAAAAGTTTTATCGTACATCAGACTGCTAAAGATATGAATTTTGTATGCCATTTTGATTTGCATACAATGAGCGAAGCAGTTGTCTTTTTTTAGACAGGATTTTTGCAACTGCTCTCGATTGTTTGTGACTGGTTGGACTTTATGGAAACCCCATAAATAAAGTGGAATAAATTATAAAATGAAGGAGGGGGGGATTCTCCATTTGCCGATTTGGGACACTGTTTAAGCCGATTATTACATGATTTTAGAGTATCTATGATCGTGATGATACTAGAGCATTGTTATGGTCCCTAGTTCGATCCCATGTTGTTGAATTTTCCTTTCCTTTATTAGTTAATTATTGGAGTAATATCTCCAGTTTCTAGTTATTACTTAGCTTCTAATCTAGTGGTTTTGCTCAGAATTTGGCAAAAATCAGTTGGACTTGGTAATTGCCATTGATGAAATTGTTTTAATCAATTTGGGACATCAAAAATCTACATGATAGAATAAAACTTGTTCCTGATTGGGCTATCGTGAAAGAAAAAAATCTAAGTATTAAGCCTTCATAATCTTGGAAACAACCTTGACATGTGCCAACAGTTCTTCATTCCACAATTATAAATGCACAATTATAGATAAAGATGGCCAGAAAGGAATGCACTTGTTTTCAGCAAGATGGCATCGGAAATGGATGAGATGATGCTTTTCATTATCTTGGGAAAATGTTCATTTACCTTGATATGCTTCCCAGATCAATGGAATGATTAAGCAGGGTCAATGCGTCAGTATAGATAAGCTATGTTTAGCTGATCTGGATTTCTCAAAGATTGTTACAATGTGTATTAACACTGAAATGATCCCATGGCATAAGCAGAAATTGAAATCGACACTGAGTAGTGAACACCATTAATTTAAATTTTTCCCTTGCTAATAAAATTTTCATATACAGTAGAACCCCGTTAATACGTGTTTCAAGGGATGGAGCAAAAGATATGTAATATCCAGGATTGAAAAATTGTTTGTCCATTTGCTGAAAAACTCAAGTGTTGTATTATGAAATAAGCTTGAGACGCATGCATCTTTTTATACATTTTATTTATTTATTTCTGGAAAGAACTCTGTTATCTGAGTTTGTTTACATGACTGTATACAAGGTGATTCAGAATTCATTGTATAAACTTCTAGGGGAGGTAGTATGGGTGATTCTAAGCAGAAAAGTTCATATGAACATGGGTCCGAATTTGAACGATAACCGAGATATGAACAAATAAAAATGCTGCCACCAAGATTAACAAGGTAATAACTCGGGTTCTTGTAAAGCCTAGAGTAATGAAATTTGGAGGAATAATAGGGTACATAAAACTGTGTATACCGTTAAAATTTGATCGAATTCCAACAAGAAGTTTCCGAGTTACTCATTCAACATCATAACATGTGTTCACTTGGAGTACTAACCAGCACTTTTTACAATTTTAACTGTGTAACTCTGAAACTTCTCGAAACTTCTGAAACTGCTCCAAATTTCATTAATCTAGGCTTTACAGAACCCTAGTTATTAACTTGTTGATCTTGGTGGCGGCATTTTTATTTCTGTTCATATCTCGGTTGTCGTTCAAATTCGGACCCATGTTCATATGAACTTTTTTTGCTTAGAATCACCCATACTACCTCCCCTAGAAGCTTGTACAATGAATTCTGAATCACCCTGTATAATTACTAGAAATTATATTCTTTAAAGTGCAATGTCAGCGTAAAAGTTCAGGTGGAACATTATCACTGTGCAGAAGGTACCACCAAATCTCATCTAAAATCATGTAAACATACTTCTTCTATTTTAAGGCACAGACTGTTCAATAACGCCTCTGCCTTATTCATCATTATCTTCCTCTCGATTTCCTTTGTGATATTGCTGGACTATTTCCTCCTCATTTAATGCCGTGGTTCATTGTTCATGTCCAATAGAACAAATCAAAATTCGTGGCTATGGAAGCACCTGTAAATCATTGTTGAGATGTGCGATGGAACCAATCAGAATTTGCAGTTATATAGGAATGCATGCTTCGTTGCTCATATCCAGTAGAACCAATCAGAATTCTCGGAACATCATCGAATATCGCATGACTAAAATAATCTGTAAACACATTGCAAAAAATTTTAAATTCCTAGAATGAATTTCTTAATTTTTTGAGCTAAAAATTAGTGAAGAAAAAAATGTATTAACAGGCTGAATTTACATAGAAATACCTTTCATGGGGAAGGGACCAAAGGAAAATCACGTATTAACGAGGTTCCACTGTATATAAAATAGCTAAAAAAAAAAAATAATTAGTATGTTGGCATATATTATAGTAACGACTTAGAAAAGTTTTTAATAAATTCTCATTTCCTCAGCGCATAATGCAAAACAAGAAAAAGAGTCTTAGTAATAATTCTCCAGAATGTATGCTTTGCTTGCATGTGTGGGTTTTTTTAACCAATAAGGAAATTTTGACTGTTAGCTCCAGTAGCCTGTTCCAAGTTTATTTATTTTCACAAGAGATATTAGAATTTTTTCGCATAATTAAATTAAATAAAAAGCCAATTTATTTTGTGGAATTGCCTAATATTTTCAATATAATCTGCATTGTTTTTATCATATTACAGCTTCCTTATGTTTGGGCAAGTTTTGTATTCCAGACAATTTAGCGGGTGGTTATAATGAAAGTTCCCCATTTCTGCACGAGTTGCAAATCGTGTTATTGCACGGATGGTGATGAAACTTTATGTATAGGGTATGCAGAGCATGGGGAAGTGCAACAAAAAATTTATTAGTGCATGCTGTTGCCACCAGAGGAAAATTTATTAGCGCAAGATCATACACAGACTATAGTAATGCACTACTGGAATGGTTCCCCATAGCCAGAAGTCATGTGGATTAAGGTGAACGAGCAGCATACCTAGCTCCCGAAGCCAACGCGATCTAAACAAGCCGTGGCACTGCTTTTGTGACGTCATGCAAAACGAGATTTAAAAACAAATAAGGATATTTCAAATTTAAAATAAAATGTTTTATTAAAAAGTAAATGACCCAGGTTTGGCAGTAATGCATTTTATTATACTGTATTTACTTATTTATCTAAAATAGAAAATTCGCATTTTAAAATACCCCATCTTGTTTTCGTGACGTTTCAACATAGAAGTGACGTAGTGCCATGGCTTTGTTTAGATTACGTCAGCTTTGTAACTCCCCTGTCTCTTCGAATTTCTGCATCATCTTTCGTAAACCTCTCACCGTCATGGGTCCTGTTCGCAATCCCTTCACACGCAGATATTCTGTTCTGGTAATAGAGTTTCACCAGAGAGTGCACGTTTTTCTTTCCCAATGGCATGTTGACCTCTGCAGATTAGTTGTTCATAGATGCTTTGCACTTTTGCTTACAGCACGGCTTTTTCTCCTGGTGGCAATTGTATGCATTAATACATTGGAATTCTTTTCACCATGCTCTGCAGCCTATACACAAAGTTTCTTCACACTCCATTTACTAATGCGGTCTGCAGCGCATGCAGAAGTGGGGAACTTTAATTTTAATCACCTGGTCTTGATTACCTGGGTCACTGAAACTTTTTCATTTGTACTAAAATGGCTCTTGGCTATTTTTCTTATCAGTTTGGGGAAGATATCCCCAAAGTCTAGTGGGTAAATCTAGCAACACTTATGTATTTCGGTTGCATTCTTTCCTTGAAAGTTTTAATAGTGATTTGGGATGTCTGCTCCCTACATGGAATCTGACCAGAGTCATCCTCAATTTATCATGGCACAATTGTATAAATAGAAGCAAGCTATCTAGCAAGCATACAAAATATTTTAGCCTAAGGTTTCATTCACAACTGATGTATTAATGAGAGCAGTGATGTCATTCTTAACGGCTGAGTATGCGAAGTGTGCAAAACCTTTGAATTGACCCTTTTATTTATTTTCCTAATACAATTATCTGTGAAAGGCCTTATTAGGAGGTTCAAGATCTATTGGGTTCCAGACAAGAAATAAGCCATCATCCATGTCTGTAGAGAGATTCCAACCCACAACCCAGTGCATAATTAGAGTGGAAGCCTGCTACCCAAATGCTTTGACCACAAGCTGGCAGGTAGTTTTTGAACTGATAAATGGGGTTAAAATTTGGTTTTGAGCTTGTATTTATGAAGTATTTTTATAATTTTGGCAGTAATTTACAAATTACACAATATTCATATACTTTTAACCAGAGAATTCCTTGGAACCCTAGGGTTCTGAGAAACATCTCTAGGGCTTCAAGAAATCTATATAAAGAAGAGTGGATTTGTTTGTATTTTATACCAATCTACAGTTTTATTCCGATCTTGATGAAGTTTTGCACAAGCAAGAGGAAGGTGCACTGTCTACCTCAGATTTCGAAAGTATAATAATTATCGATAATAAATCAATATTCATGATGATGGCAGAACATACTAATAAGACACGCAACCACGCAAGACAAAGTGAGCAATATAAGTAGGTTCATCAAGAATGAAGATTCCATCCCGCCTCTGGGAATTATAAAACAAAATTGAATTTGTAACAGTACACAGAATTCCTGTTTTTCGGGCTTTTCTTAGAACTGATAGTTATTAGAAATTTATTTATTTACAATTGCAATTACAATTATATATAATAACAAAACAATAAATTGGTAATAATCATAATACAACAATATAAAAAAATTCAAATAAGATAAATTGAGTAATTTTTGTATCAAAAGAATAAAAAGGTGTCCAAAAAGGGGTCCAGGGGCATCCTTAAAAAAATTTATATAAATCAATTCTAAAATTATATAAATTTGTATGGCATTAAACAGCAACGACAATAATAATAGTAATAATAATTTTGTTATAACTAAAAACATTTCAATATAACCAATAATAATAATAATAAAAATAGTAAGGTAAACAGAGGACTGTGGAAATCGGTTTCATTTAAGAGTAAACAGAAGTTAAATTAAATGTAATTTGGCCCGAGTGAATGCTTCTATGGAGATGACATTTAAAAGATTGAAGAGAAGGTGCCTCGTGAAGTTTCACAGTTAATTTTGAGCAACAGATAGCGCCGGAAATCGAAATTGATCTCCATAAGTAATTCACTCTATAAAATGGAATTACTATTTTTTCTCTCTCTCGTGTGATAGTGATGATGTGGACTGGTTATCATAGGGGGATTTCTAATATAATATATGTTATGCGTGACTTTATACAGGGTGAGGCATTTATCTTGAGACAACTGAATATCTCGGAAACTAAGCATTGTTCGAAAAAATGTCCAAAATCAAAAGTGAATTATTTCGCGGGGGAAATTCATTAAGTTAAAAATCCCCCCCCCCCCCCTTGTGAGGGGGGCTGGGGGGAGGAGTAACTTTGAAATCTTAAATAGAAACCCCTATTTTTAATGGTATATTCAGATTGTACACAATGTTCGAGAAATGTTTTATTTTTGGTGTTTTTTCAATTGATCCAACCGTTTAGGAGATAGAGGCCCTGAAAGTGTGGAACTTTTAAAGTTTTGAACCCAATTTTATCGATGAAGGCAAAGAGATAGAGAGTGGGTCTTACAGAGATTCCTATTCTACTTTTTAATGGTCTTTAAGAATCCAAAATCAGAATTTCAAAAATTCAAAATTTTTTATTGCACAAGTAAACTTTTGGGGGTAGCAGTCCTATATTGAAAAATATTGGATTTTTGAAATTCTGACTTCGGTTTCTTAAAGATCATTAAAAAGTACACTACTGTTTATAAAAATCGCAACACCCTGATGGAATGGTCTAATCCATATGCACTTTGCAATATTTGCATACAATGGGTCAGAGTATAAATGATTAGATTTTCAGAGTAATTGCTTGAAAGAACACCATGCCTCGACGACGACGAAGGATACCATATCAACAGCTGACAGACTTTGAAAGAGGACGCATAATTGGTCTGCGTGAAGCGGGATGGTCGTATCGTGACATTGCTGCTCGTGTAGGACGTAATGCAACGACAATTATGCGTGCATGGAGGCAGTGGAGCGAAGAGAACAGGGCACACCGAAGACCAGGCTCAGGAAGACCCAGCACGACGACACCGCGAGATGACAGACACCTCTATCGCATGTGTGTAGCAGATCGTACAGCCACTTCCACAGTGTTAGCAAAACAGTGGGGTGCTACAGTAGGCAGGACAATGTCTGCTAGCACTGTACGACGCCGTTTGATTTCCAGAGGATTGATGGCACGAGTACCATTGTTGCGGATTCCTTTGACTCAAAACCACCGGCGCCTCAGGTTGCAATGGGCCCATCAACACCAACAGTGGCAAGCTGAATGGCAACAAGTTGTGTTTTCGGATGAGTCAAGGTTTAACTTGCAGCACCATGACGGCAGGATACGAGTCAGAAGACATCGTGGCAGGCGCGACCTTCCAGAATGCATCCTGCAGCGTCATTCAGGACAAACGCCAGGGGTGATGGTGTGGGGTGCAATCAGTTACCATGGCCGTTCCCGTCTGATCAGAATCCATGGCAATCTGAACAGTGACCGGTACATCAGGGAAGTTGTGCAACCCGAGGTCATCCCCTTCCTGCAGAACCTTCCAGGCGCTGTATTCCAACAGGACAATGCCCGACCGCACGTGGCCAGAAATGTCCTCGCCTTTTTCCAAGCACATCAGACGCCCTTGTTCCCCTGGCCTGCTCGTTCACCAGACATGTGCCCAATCGAACATGTGTGGGACAGGGTTGCTCATCGATTGGCTCGTCAGACTCCTGCAGCAGCAACTGTGGATGAACTGTATACCCGTGTAGACAGAGCATGGCAGGACATTCCCCAGGCCCTTATTCAGAGCTTGTTTGACTCAATGCCACGACGTTTAGAGGCTGTAATTGCATCCGACGGTGGTTTCACCCGATACTAATGTGACAATAAAACGCATTGTATTGACCTGAAAATCTAATGGTTTCTTTTCTGACCCATGATATGCAAATGCTCCAAATTTAATGCAGATTGGGCTATTCCATCAGGGTGTTGCGATTTTTATAAACAGTAGTGTAGAATAGGAATGTCTGCAGATCCACTCTCTGTCTCTTTGTCTTCAGCGATAAAGTTGGGTTCAGAACTTTAAAAGTTCAACACTTTCAGGGCCTCTATCTCCTAAGCGGTTGGATCAATTGAAAAAATACCAAGAATAAAACATTTCTCGAATATTGTGTACAATCTGAATATACCATTAAAAATATTCAAAGTTCCTATTAGATTTCAAAGTTCCCCCCTTGTGAGGGAGGCTAGGGGTTAATTTTTTAACTAATCAATTTCCCCCGCGAAATAATTCATTTTTGATTTTGGACATTTTTTCGTACAATGCTTAGTTTCCGAGATATTCCGTTGTCTCAAGATAAATGCCTCACCCTGTATATTATAAATTGAGCTAGTGGAATAAAATAAAGATCATCAAATTTTAATAAGTTGAAGTTTTTAAATTCTGAAGTGACGGAAGAGATTGCTGGCCTATTTAACAAACGTAAAAAACGTTTTTGAAGTTTAATTATAAGATTTTAATTTTTCTGTGTGGTCGATCCCCATAAACATATTCTAAAGTATAAATTTGTATAAATGAAGGTGAAATATAAATTTAGTAAAATATTACGTGGAAGATGATTGACCCTATAAAAATGCCTAAAGAATGGGATAGTTTAGTAGCTAAATGTTTTATATGAAGGCTCCATGATAAATCAGGGGTAAAATAAATTCCTAAATATTTATAGGAAGAGACTCTAGATAAGATTTTATTATAGTCAATCAGTTTATTACGTTGATGAAAGATCATGTAATATGATTTGTTTAGGTTTAATGGAAGTTGATTTAATAATGACCAGTTATAGATTTTAATTAGTAAAGAGTTTACTATATTTTCAAGACGTTCTTCGGAATCAGCTGAGGCTATAAATGTAGGATCATCAGCAAATAATATGCATTGTGTATTGCCAGCAACATTAGAAAGATCATTAATAACGAGCGAGAACAATAACGGTGATAGAATAGAACCTTGTGGTACTCCCTGGTACTAATTAATTTTGGGGAAAAATTTGAATTTAGATAAAGAGAATAATGTCTATCTAAAAGAAAGGAAGCTATCCAATTCAATGGCAGCCCCCTAATACCATACCACAAGTTTAATTTATTTAATAATAAAGTATGGGAAACCATATCAAATGCTTTTTTAAATTCAAGAAATAAGGTTAAAACCATTTTCTTTTGAACCATTTGTATACTAATATATTCCGATATTTCATAAAGAGCAGTAGAGATGCTTTTCCTTGGACAAAAACCATGTTGTGCAGGGGAAATGAAATCATGGGAAAATATGAAGCGAATAAAGTATAGTTTTTCAAATATCTTTGAAAAGAAAGGCAGAATAGAAATGGGTCTATAATTGTTGAAATCATTTTAACAATTTCTTTAAAATCTTTTAAAAACAGTCAGTATTTGGAGATAATGGAGAGTTAGCAGATTATTGAAAAAAAAGGGTGGAAAGGTGACAGAGGAAGCAGTCCCTTCGCTCGGGTGCCATTTGACTATATAACCGTAACAAAGCATAAATCAATTTGACCCTTCAAATTAATAATCATACTGTAGTATGCTCTATAATAATCGTCCGAAGGATACATGTTAATTCATATCTATCAAAGTGCCATAGAGATAATGAATGAGTATTGGTCAGAGAAGATAAAACGTTATCCAGGCGTCTGAAACATCTGAACAACAGGAGCTTTGTCTAGAGCAGGAAATTATAAAATTACTGAAAGCCAATTTGAGTTATTATTTAATTTCTTGATTGGACAATGCCGAGTGCCTCTGCTAGTAATGAATAATAGTTCATTTGAACATTGTAAATTTGGTTGGCTTAGTGAGTGAAGAAATAAAAATGTTAAGCAAATAAATAGCCAGTTAACATTCAAATTTAAAAATGGTAAAAAAAAAAAAGGGGGGGTCAGGGAATAAATATTTTGGTTTATCCTTTGTTACAGATATGGGCGTAACAACCCTGAGGCTCATTTTGGAGGAGCCTTGGGCTTGAAATTTTGTGAACTACTGGAGTAGAACGAGTGCCTTAATATATTAACTCTGCATTTTGTGGTCTATAAAGCTAATAATCAGCCAGCGATAATCAGTATTCATTTCCTTTTCCTGGTGGATGTTGAAAATGAGTATTAGTTTCTAATATCCACCGAAAATTTTCGGAAGTCGTTAATGTCCTGGATTTGGAAAAACTGCAAAAAAAATTCTTATAAAATAACCTTTACTTTGTCATATCATGCCTGAGGGCCAGCAAAACAAAAATTCTTACTTCAGGTGCAAGTTATTTTTTATTATAAATCAACAATAATGATATTATAGCATTTAATGTGTTTTACTTATGACTTACAGGTGGTCAAGTTCATAAGAGAATCGATAGAACGGGAAGTCCCTCCAAATAGCAACCATGAACATAGAATATTGAATCTCCAAGTTTTGTATGTACCTTACATTTTTCATATGTCCCTTGGCAATGGAGCGGAAAGCAATCCTGTAATCCAGTTCTGCTACACACTTTCCACCATCTGACAATCAATGCTAGCGACTGCAAGAGTGATCCTCTCGCAGCTAGGCTAGTAAATCACATAGTAAAAGGGGCACGGATACATGATCTGTGACGTATCTTATCTTGTACAGAGGGTAGATTATCGCAGAACAAGAGGGAGATAATCCTTCGAGGGAGTTTTGCGCCATCCCAGTAACTAACGGCTGCTACGAGATGACAAGTGCCAACAGCTTAAATTGCCTCCAAAGCACGGGGGGGGGGTCATGATGGAAGAGCTGCTGGTGGACGAACAAACCAGTGGCTATCACCAACTGCTGCCAGTACTGGTCACTCAGCAAATGGGTCAAACCAAAGTCTCCCAACAGCTGTGCCCCAAATAGCCGTCCCACCCAGCAGTAGTCCTCAAGACAACCAGGCCACGGCCACCCCCATCTGTGACATAACCTCAGAATGAAAGTCACACGGGTTACATCAGCTGACTGTGGAGGCCATGGAACAAAAAGAGCAGCGTTCATGTGATATTTTTGTTACGACTTCTCTTCAATGGCTAAATCTACAAAGTATACCATGCTGCCTATTACAAATGCAAATTCTCGGAGATTATCTATCTGCTGATATGAATATTTGTTTTGTCTATCATGGTTACTGTTCTACCAACTTCCGAAATCTCAGAAGGACTCGTGAATCACCCTGTAAAAAGAAAGATACTAATAATGTCACAAAACCATTATCCTTCCAAAGTAATGCACAGTTTTTTGTTTTAAATTCAATGTTCATTCACACATTTTGTTGTGATGTTCTTTAGGAATGAGATATCACTTCTGTACATATTCTTAACCCCTTTCTACTGCCTTGAGCAGTGTATGCCAGCATGGTAAAATTCTGGATCATTTGTCTAAATGGTAGCCATCATGGTGGATTCAAACTCTTCTCCTTCGGGGATCTTAATCATTGGGTGCCAGATCTAGGCTGTAAGATGAGATCACAACCCAAACAAGCTTTGTGATCTCATCCTTGGGTTTGTTTTTTTTAACTGATGTGCGGCTGAATGTGCAACAGCAAGGCATCCTCCTTCCGCCAAAGTTTTTTAGGTTGCCACGTATGCATCAGAACTAAGGGTTGTTCCTTGTGACGTGTTTACAAGCAGGAGCCCTAAATAATTTTTTTTTTAAATAATTAAGATGGTGTCTGCATATTTCATCTTTCATCACAATTCTTGCAAGAAAGTCATCTCCAACTTCTTACACTGTTGTGTGTTCTCTGTACACAATTTTTTGATTTTCTTTGAGGGCATCTATTAACGTCCTCAGTAGTGTTGGGGGTAATCAACTTCTTCGATACTTGCAAGAAATTGTGAGTACCAATTACTCAATTGAATAATTGAATTATGATTGTGAAAATCCAGATGGATCTCATGGTGCTCACTGCTAGTGCTATAAAGAAAAACCCCTATCCCTCATAACTTTGCCCCAGATGTAAACCAAACAAAATGACATTCCTTTTGTTGTTTTTATGATTAATCCTCAAATAATATCTTGTGCCTGTTGTCTACTGAGTGAATGTGGTTTTGAATAAAGGATCATGTAAACAAATTTTTAATTATAGTGCCCGGCACGAAAGAAAAAGGAAACTAGCACATGTGTAAATGAATAAAAACGTCCAACCAATCAGAAACGGACTAGAAACAAGGTACTGTATACTTATTCCTGGCATCAATAGTAAGTAATGCCCTGATTCCTGTCCGTTTCTGATTGGTTGAACGAGTTTTATTCATTTACACATGCACCAGTTTTCTCTTTCTTTCGTGCCGGGCACTATAAATAAGGCATTCCGAAAATTTCATGATCTTGAGATTCAATTTATTATTGCATATGATTGCCACCAGAGGAAAAAGTGGCGCTGCAAGATATGTAATAATGCTGTTAGAGGGACTGTTCAATATGCGCAACCTCTGCGTCGATGAACATGCTGGAAGCACAGGACAGCATGCTCAACAGTAACACAAAAGGTTCCATGAAATGACTATAACTGACAAATGGTGCTGACTTTCAGTTCAGGCAAGTCCATATGCCTTCATGATAAACAGAATCCTTCAGGGTTCCCCACAGCCAGAAGTCACATGGATTAAGGTCTCTTTGAATTCTGCATCATCTTTTGTAAATATCTCGCCGTCATGGGTCCTGTTCGCAATCTCTTCAGACACCGATATTTTCGCAGTGCTGTTGCACTATTGCTGGTGTTCTGGTAATAGAGCTTCACCAGGAGCGCACGTTCTTTCTTTCACAGATGCACTAATAAAATTTCTGTTGGAATTCTCTTCATAGCGTATATACAAAGTTTCATCATTATCCATTCAATAATGCAGTCTTCAGCCCATGCAGAAGTGGGGAACTTTAATAATAATACAGACATATTATTATACTTTAATAATATAATAATACAGACATTTTTTTTTAATTTCGACCAAATTTTGACTGCCAATTTGGTGATGTTCCCAAATACACTCTGTCTATTATAACTTGGTGGATGACCTTGTCTGAGCTATAAATGTCATAGTTCAAATTCAGCCAATCACGTTAGTCACAAGCCTCTAGCTGCCAGCACCTGTTTTTTTACAGTGAAGTACATGTAAAAGCAGGAATAGACAAGAAGTCAACGCCTGTCTGGATTAAGGAGCTTTTTGATTAGGTTAGCATGAATTAAAGCGACCTTGTATAGAGGCTGTAAGTTAATTCTCTCCAGGTATCCATGGCAACATATTGGCCCAATTGCCAAGATATAATAGATAAATTTTAGATAGGACATGTGTGCTTATCATAACTTTTACTTACTCTTTGAAGTCAGAAACAAAAAAAAAAAAAAACTTGAAAGAAATTTCCAACAGAATGATCAATTTTCCAAATCCAATAATGCTGACCAACGATAGCTTAAAAACAATCTGATAGTAGAAACTATTTTAGAGAGTCATTCCCCTTAAACAGTGAAGAAAACCTTAACTTCTGAAAAACAATGAAGGTCAACAAAAACAAATACATGATGTTATTTTTAATCAGATCCCATTGATATACAGTCAACCCTCGATATAATGATCCCTGATAAAAGGATAAAGAGTGCACAGTCCCGATTTTCTGTAGTTGATTTCAGTGCATTTTAACTCCGCTTAAAAGGATACCGGATAAAAGATAATCCGCTTATATGGATATGTTTGTATGCTAAAATTTGTGCTGAACTCCACTTAAATGGATAAAATAACTCTAAAATAACTACTACCTTATCTCTTTCTTATGATGTTGAAGTTCTTAAATTGTTGGATTGTAATGAAACTCAATTTTGTACTGTAAAAGTAAATACTATACATGTATTAGATACTGTTTGAGTCAATTTGTGTTGAGTTCTGTATTTTTTAAACGAAAATCCCAACTCCGGATAAAAGGATACTCTGCTTATAAGGATATTTTAATCCGGTCCCGAGGATATCCTTATAGCAAGGTCTGACTGTAGTTATCTAGCCTGTTCGGGTGACTTCTGATATGAAGAGCCACTCTATTAAAACCAGACCAGAATGAATAATATTACTCATAGGTGGTTCCAGAAAATAATATGTGGTACAAAATAAAATGTTTATGAAAGAAAAAAAAGGAAACAGAAACTAGCTGGTACATAGTGCCAAAAAGTTGATGTATGAGGATTGCCCAAATGAAAAGTGAATGCATCACATAGCATCATAACTACAGCAGCGACAACAACGCGCTCTAGTGAAGGGATGTGCTAGTAGATTGCATAAATTGCGACTTCACCTGTTCGTGTGTGTACAAGGAACATTAGAAAGAGGAGGTCTAAAAATGGATACTTCCACAGAAGGTGATGTTATCCTTTTTTAACCGACTTCAAAAAAAGGAGGTTATCAATTTGACTCGTATGTATGTAATATTGTTGGAATTGCACAATATTCATATATGTTAGTCTGTGGATTTCTAAACAGGTGCGCCAAATTTGTGTATGTATGTATGCTTGTCCACATATTTCTCAGAAACTAGAAATCGAATTGCAATAATTCTTTTTTTTTTTTTTTTGGATTAAGTATCCTTCAACTTAGGGAACAGTCCAAGTTTCATCAAAATCAGTACAGTTGTTTTCATGATATGGACTGATACAGCTAGACGATAGTGAAAGTTTCATCAAAGTCGGTTTTTTAATACTCTGTTTAATCTTGTTTTTTCTTCGACCACCGTGAACCACTGCCAATTGATTTTTTCCCAAAGAAATGCACCATCAAAACTTCACAGTACTTCAGTACTCTCATAAAACATCGGCAGTCAATCAAAGACAAACGCCCAGAGTACTTCTCTCACAACAGGTGATCCTTCTGCACAACAGTGCGTGCCCCCATGTTTCCCGTGAAACCACCAGAATGTCCCAGAAATTCCAGTGGGAAGTCTCGGAACATCCTGCCTACAGCCCAGAATTGTCATCATGTGATTACCACATCTTTGGGCCGCTCAAGAAGACATTGCAAGGGAAGTGTTTCAATTCAGATGAAAACGTGAAGGGTGCAATGAAAGACTTTTTCAAAAAACAACCACAAACTTTCTATGCCAAGGGAATTGACCTGATGTGTAAACGATGAGTCCAATGGCTCAACAACATAGTGATTACTTTTAAGTTTCAAATAAAGTTATTACATATCCAGACCATGTTCACTTTTCGTTTGGGCAATCCTTATATATGATTTTTAGATCTTATCTTATCTTGTACAGAGGGTAGATTATCGCAGAACGAGGGAGTTTTGCATCATCCTAGCAACTAACGACTGCTACGAGATGACAGTAGCAGCCGGGACCGTCGGCTTAACGTGCCTTCCGAAGCACGGGGGGTTCATGATGGAAGAGCTGTTGGCGGACGAACAAACCAGTGGCTATTACCAGCTGCTGGATATCCAGCACTGGTCACTCAGCAAATGGGTCAGACTAAAGTCCCCCAACAGCTGTGCCCCAAATAGCCGTCCCACCCAGCAGTGGTCCTCAAGCCACTGGCTATCACCCAGCCATCTGCTGGCCGCGCCTGAAGTTGCTTAACTCCATCGATCAGCGAGCCAACCGACGAGACAACCACGCCACGGCCACCCCCATGATTTTTAGATACAAATTATCTTCAATGTACGCAATTATCATATCGTCACATGAGAATAGCAAGTTTCTATTGGCAAAATGTCCATATGGAAAATAGTATTCCTTATACTCCGTTGCTGGGAATGTTTCCAAAATCTAACTGATTATTTTAAAGGTACCAGATTAACCATGTTCAAGTCATATATTTTTATTATTTTTTTCAGAACTTTTAAATAATACAAAGATGCAGATAGAACCATGTTATTTTGTACAGCAGTCTTTCGCCGAAAATAACATGGGTGCTTTGAGAAAGCTTTGTAATTAATTCATTTAAAGTTTGGCAAATAACAGCGCTCATGAGAAAAACCATGATTAAATTGCTTTAATTATTTGTAATATGTACTACAGATAAAATGTATTGAGTGAAGATTTGTGATTCCTACAAAAACCAAATACAATGCCATGAAATAATAATTAATAAAAGCAATACAGATATTCAACATGTATTCGACTTGCAAAATTAGGATACAAGAAATTTACAGTTTTTACAAATTGGTTTCATACAATTTTAAATGAATTTCATACAATTTTAAATAGATTTCATACATTTTTAAATGAATTTAATACAATTTTAAATGAATTTAATACGATTTTAAATGAATTTAATACGATTTTAAATAAATATAATGTGTGTAAATAAAGTTTAATTACTAAATACTCTAAAAATAATTTTTTAAATTTATTACTAAAACTATTTTTAAATTTTTACAAACTGTTTATAAAGTCCACCTAGCGATACTTTATAAGACTATTTTACCTGTATTGTATAAAAATGCTTCACCTAACGACAAACATTTCCAAAGCAGACGATTGTAAAATTATAATAGTTATATTTCTAGTTTGTAAAATCGGATGAAATATATGAAAATATGAATGCACAGGAAATATTAGTACATTTAAGCAACAGCGGGTTTATTTGTGATTCCAATTTCACTGGAGAATTTTGAGAAAATGAATTAAATGTTGAAAATAATTCAAATGTTGAAACTCCTAACGAAATTCAAGCCACTACATCTCAAAAAACCAAATGCGGCCAGTACATTTTAAATCGTATTAAATTCATTTAAAATTGTATTAAATTCATTTAAAAATGTATTAAATCTATTTAAAAGAGTATTAAATTCATTTGAAAGTGTATTAAATTCATTTAAAATCGTATTAAATCTATTTAAAATTGTATGAAACCAGTTTGCATTCTGTCATCTCGCAGAAACTATTTCGGGCCAATGGTATAATTTGGAGTTGGAATACTGGCACAAGTTTTCGATCTTGTTTAGCAGAAATTTCTAATGTTAAATGCAATTAATTTTAGGAACATGAAATCCCAAATTATACTATTGGCCCTATTATAAGCTGCACTTTTTTTCCCATCATTGAAGGTTTAAAACTTAAGGTGCGGCTTACAATTGAGTCCTTCAGAAGTTGGCCACAAATCTCTATCTATATAAAATTGGATGTTAGTATATATGTATGAGATTGATAAACTCCAACATCGTTTGACCGATCACCATGAAAGTTGGCACACTTGATCTTCAAACCATGAAGAAGGTCACTGTCTACCTCAGACTTCGAAAAAATAATAATTATCGATAATAAATCGATATTCATGATGATCGCAGGGCATATTAATAAGAGGTATCTCACGGCCAACAATGCAAAGCAAAGTTTCTGCAACAATAGGTATCAACAATGGTATCAACACGCAGTTCACCAACACTATGCACGGACCAACAAAATATATCTCATGACCAACCACACAGGGCAAAGTGTGCAATATAAATAGATTCTTTAAGAATGAAGATTCCATCCTACTTCTGAGAATTATAAAACAAAATTTAATTTGAAACAATACATAGAATTCCTGTTGCTTGGGCTTTTCTTAGAACTGACAGTTATTAGAAATTAACCATTTCTTTAAAATCTTTTAAAAACGATCAGTAACTGGAAATAATAGAGAGTTACAGACTATTGAAAAAGAGTGGAAAGGCGAAGTGGAAGCAGTCCCTTCACTCGAGTGACAGTTGGCAACATAACCGATAATAAAGCATACATCAACTCGATTTATCAAATCAACAAAGCATACTGTACTATGTTCTATAATAATCGTTGGAATGATACATATTAATTCATTTATCTCGAAATGTCACCGAATAAATTAATGAGATTTGGTCAGAAAAGTTATCTCGGCTTCAGAAACATGTGAACGTCGGGAGCTTCGTCTACAGCAGGAAATTGTAGAATTATTGAAAACCAATTTGAGTTAGTATTTCACTTCTTTAGGTTGTTTTGTTTACCTACAACTGTAATTATTTCGGGCAACACCGGGTGTCTCTGCAACAGAAGAAACGGCTACTGCTAGATCACTGAAAGTCATGAATGACCAGGTTTTGCTTCAAGACATCGAATGCAGAGTCCAATTGCAATAACAGATTATCAAGCAGTGAATAACCCCACTCAGATTGTTGGGATTGGAAAACAGCCAGTCACAAATGATCATGTACATCCACTGCCACCCAATAAGTAAGCCGTTTTGTCAAAGTTATTATTGCCATATATTTCCACATCAAGGCCGGGGAAATATTGTTGTAATGAAAACCGGTGATGATGTAACAATATTTTCAAGATGATGCAATGATAGAATGTTCTGCTCTTTGGCAATAGAACATTTGTTTACAAAAATTATTAACAATGAGCAGGAAATGAGTATAATAGCACGCTATAGATAGGCCAGTCTCTCTCGAGGGGGCAAAGAGATACACGTGTCTCCCTTCAGCTCTCCACGTGTCAGGAAATGTTCAGATGATTTGTGTTTGGAACCCTTGAACAGTGTAGAACCTTCCCCTTCCAGTAGGTTTGGGAATATAAGAATGTCGATCGGTCTTGGGCCACTGTTTACAACATAACCAATAACAAAGCATACATAAACTCGACTCTTTAAATCAGCAAGCATACAGTGTTATGCTCTATAATAATCATTCGAAGATTACATGTTAATTCATAGAATTACTGAAAACCAATTTGAGTTAATATTTAACTTCTTGAGGTTGTTCTGTTTACCTACAACGTAATTATCCTGGGCAACGCTGGGTGCCTCTGCTAGTTTGACATAAAATAAAGAGTTATTCCCATTTGCCATTGGAATTCCCTCACAAGTTCCCCCACAAGTTTGCCACCAAGGGGGCGGCTTTTAATAGAGCCAATATGCTATTCAATGTTCATATCTGTAGGCTTAGTGCTAACTCCAAGAATATTTTCTTAACATTTTGCTCTGTTGTAATGTAACTCCAATGGTGGAAAACTTTCTATGTGGTTTTTGACTTGCTCTTTACCAGCTAGTGGTAATGCTTTGGTGGATGTGTTTCCATTTTTATCTGGAGCAGGTTGAATGATACTAGATCTTTTTCTCATGAACACTGTACAAAGTATTTTGGCTTATGAATAAACCAAATTAAATTGTTTGCAAATACTAATTTCTCAAGTTGATGATAAAAAAACATGAGGAAGGATATCTTCGCTGTGGTGCTTTTTCTTTGCTTCTTCTCACAGGAGAATCTCACGATCCACTGAAGCCTGTGCTCTTGTAGGGAATGTAATATTTTATCTAAAGCTTTCCTAGGAGTGCAATTCAATAAAAGGGTTGAAAAATGCTGCCTACTCTTATAACATGCTTCTTTCAAAAATGTAAGCCCCCTCCCCCTGCTCAGAGGAATTTCTGGATGCGCCATTATAAGAGAGGAAAAAAAACAAAATAAATTATCCTACAGCATGGCAATCTCACAGTTTACTAGATTGTGACTGATTTATTTTAAGCTGCAAATTTTGCCCCAAACCAAAGTAATTAGTGCTAAATTCACAGCCTAATTACAATAGTGATCTGCAAATTATAGAAAACTTACTGCTACCAAAGATTAGTTAATAGCATTCATCTTTCTATCTTAACAATTCTATATCTTAATGTGATTTGGCACCACAAGTGTTCTAAATTAAAACACAATTTATTTTTAATTTCCTGGAACCAATTTATCTCTCTGATATCCCACGTTTCTATAGTGCAGAAAAGAATCGGATTTGATTTCAACAGGATAATACTACAAGCCATGTGGCAAAATCGACAGTTGCCTTCCAGGCATAGAATCGAACAGGATGGCCATAGAAACAGTAATCAGGGTTGCCGACTTCAGTAACATTCCTGTGAAGTCACCAGATGCTGCCCCTATGGACTACTGCACTCAAAAGGGTCTTGGAAAATCACTGACCTCACACAATACATCATCTGTAGAAAGCCTGCAATGAAGCACTGGACAGGGGTCCACTCTGTGCCCTTCAGTGTACACTGTTGCAGTGGATACTCCGACATTGTACCATAGCCAAGATGCAAGGCCAACACATTGAACAACAGAAGATAGCACATGGGGTTTTAATAGCAGTACAAGGCATTCCAATCTCGTTCACATAAACATGAGCGAGGTGTGTTTATTAAGTAATTTTACAAAAATTAACAATTTTTTTAAAATTTTGTTTTTTATATGAAACTGGACCGTCATCTACTTTTCAACATAATTTCCACCTATTTTAAGGCATTTATTGTATTGTATGACCAGCTTCTGAATTCCATCCTCATAGAAATCTGCCACCTGATTTGCTGATTTGCTAACCACTCAGTCTTATCCGGAGGGGAAAAAAAACATAAGCAAATCACCCTCCCCATCCCAAAACACAGTGAACATGATTTTTTGGACTGAAATTGTTTGCTTGAACATCATTTTCTTGGGTGATGTTGAATGTCTCCATTTCATGGACTGTTGTTTTTATTCCGGTGCTACATGAACAATCCATGTTTTGTCAATAGTGACAATTTGACTTTAAAAACAGTTCCTCTCGGGAAAGTCAAAGCACTGGCTAAATGATTGGTTTCGTGCAACTCCATGCTGGGGTGGTTAGTATATCAGGCAGCCAGTTTCTACGAGGATGAAAGCTCGTAGATCAGAAGGTGGTCACACGATATGATAAATGCCTTACTATACCGTATATACTCATGTATAAGGCAAGGTTTTTTGTTTGTTTTTCCCAAAAAATGACCCCTAAAAAAGTATTCGGCTTATGCACGAGTCATGTTTGATGAAAGTTCTTAAAAGTGGAGGGTTCTTATTAGTACATGTAGAGCACTAAGCGAAGTTTACAAAAAACTAAATAATATATTAATCCATTTAGAATTCATTTATAAACCCTTCCACTATGTAAATAAATTCCTTGGTGCGAGTTGAATCCGATTTCCACACTACATCTGTGGCGGCCATATCAATTTCCTTCATCGCAATTCAAGGAAAATTTAGTATTCTGTTCTTTAACCCAAAATAAATGTTAAAAAATTCATAACTGTGTATTATGAAAAAGTGCTTATAATAATCAACAGATAATAATCTGATAATAATGGTAATAATTATTGTATAATAAATTTTTTCCTCTCAAGTGGTTATAAATTTATTTATTTTTTTTGTTGAGACGTATGCTCGAGTCAAGCCATTTTTCCATTTTTTGGGGTCAAAAATTGGGGGTCGACTTATACTCGAGTATATCTGAAAGATAGTATCCTTAATACCAGTAATTTCTTTAATACCAGCCACATGTGTCTAAGGGCCGCACCAGGGAAGAGGGAGAACGGGAAGCGAAGTGATGCTCTTTTGTTGAAATAAAGATACACCTAGCGATCCTAACGTTCGGGACATAAAATGTTAGTCCCTTTAACCTTAAACCCAGAGATCATTAAAGAAAGTCTCTGCTTTAACCTCTAGCCCAAATATGAAGAGCACTTTTACTTTCGATATAGAAGCGACTAACTGCCTGCCTGCAACTGCTGTCAGTACAAGCACGATGGAGATATAATACATCTCCATCGTGAGTGCAAATGAATTTGTGCTGTTTTTATAATATTTATTGATGGCATTGGCATTTAGCAAGGTATTGTGGAATGAAAACATGCAGAAATTCCAATTGGAAAGCAGGGATTTAAAGAAGTTGATTCAAAGAGGAAAGTAAAAATAGAATGGAGAGAACAGCCAGGGAGGAGGGAGAACAGCTTCCTTCTTCTCTGGAACAGCCATCAGTCACGTTATGGAGGGGGTTGACGTAACAGCCGTTTAACTCATGTCCCAGACGTTGCAGATCAGTGGTGCTGTTTTTATTAACACTTAAATAGCATTGAATCAATTACGAACTTCGCTTCCCGTTCTCCCTCTTCCCTGGCCGCACTCTACAAAAATGCTTAAAAAATACTTACATAAAAAAATATGTACATCGTAAGGGCTGCAGCTCAAAAGCAATCAGATCTTTTTTTCTAAGCCTACTTAGGAAGCTTTCTTTATAAAATAAGGTGTGAAATAAATAGACCTAATCCTGGTAACACGTGTGCAAAGTACAGAATGTGTACATAAATATAAAATGATCCATGTTTCATTTACATAAAAACTAAATTTATTATAATTTTCAGAATCCATCAAAATTAGAATCATGAGAATTTGTAAAAGATATTTCATAAAACGTAACATCGGCGATAACACATGAAGCCAAGTGGCCTCTTGGGTGTAGGACAAAATGCAACCAGACAAAAATTCATTCGGACAAAATGAAAAAAAATATTTATTTCTCGGCTACCATGATTTCTGAACAATATATCAGTCTACTCGCCGCAGCGTCATATGGGCTGCAGGTTTTAATTACGTAAGAGCCGTGGCTGGTATTCCGGAAATTATAGTATGTTGAAAAGTATATTAAGATTTAAAAAAAAATGTCCTTGTTTTTTGTATATCAAAATGATACTTATTTAAAAAGCATGCCTCGTACATGGGTTTTTATTGAAGTATTTTTCTAAGTAACTACAAATGAACCAAAAGCTATAAAGAAAATATAAAATAAAAGGTTTCAAAATTGTATACAGAACTAACATTTCCCTCAAAATTGGGTTATGCAATAGACAAATGCAAAGCTGTACATAAAATAGCATCTATTACATAGGATGACAATGACAAATTTCCATCTATCGTATATACTCGTGTATAAGTTTTTCTCTTTTTTTTTTTTTTTTTTTTTTTTTTTCAAAAAATGACCCCTAAAAACCACATTTGACTTATGCATGATTCAGAATTGATAAAAAGTTCTTAAAAGCAGAGGGATCTTGTAGGGTCGAGTCACATTATTATGACCACCCCTTAATTTGTCTTCAGGGTTGCCCAGCCGAGGAACTATGCCACTTGTTGGGAATTGGTTAGGTGACTATATAAGGTAGGTTTCCACTATATTAAACATATCACTCATTGCTACAATGGGTAAGAAACTTGATTTATCAGATCTGAAAAGGGGATGATAATCGGCTTTCAGGCCAAGGGTGGCAGTATTTCAGAAAACGCGCTGTGAACTGTTCTCATGCTGCTGTAGTTAAAGTGTACCATGATTGGGAAAATGGGACCGTTCAGAATAAACGGTATGGGAACTGTGGAGCACCAAGTGCCATTTATGAGAGGTGAACATCGGCTGCAAAAGTGTGTGAAGGTCAACCAAAGAGCTACAGTGGACCAACTCGCCACTCAAACCAACGAGGGTGCTGCCAGACATATTTCTAAAACCACAGTACAGAGACCCTGCTACGTACAGGCCTCCGCAGCAGACGGATGGTCACCGCACCCATGCTGACGAAAGTTCATCGCCAAAAGCGGCTTCAATTTGTCCAACAGTACAGAAAATGGACCACTTCTGACTGGAAAAAGGTTGCCTTCTCTGGTGAGTCACGAATTCTGTTCCACAGAAGTGACGGCTGTTGCCGGGTGAGGCGAGAAACCTCCGAGAACAAGCATCTTGCAATCATTGCTGGACGAATCCAGGCTGGTGGCGGCAGCATCTTTGTGGGGAGTGTTCTCGTGGCATTGTCTGGGCCCACTGATACCTGCGGAAGGCACTCTCAACCGATTTGGTTATTTATCCATAATTGCAGATCAAGTACACTCATACATGGCGACGGTCTTGACCCCCAAATTTAAGGTCATCCATTTGCTAACTTGAAAACTATTAAAGATAGAGAAAAATTTCCAATTGCTACCCTGTAGAGCAACACCACATTAGTCTAAAAACAATTTTTAATCACACCCTTCTCCTTGAAAGATTTTGAGAAAATGAGCGAGAAAAAGTCACTCAAGAGTGTGCTTCCCCTTCCCCCTCCCAACGCTGTTCTTCACTGTAATTCAAATGTGTTAGAAACCTCAGCCAACCTGGCCAGCTCAATCTGACCTTGAGTGACTCTTTCTCGCCCATTTTCTCAAAATCTTTCAAGGGGAAGAGTGTGATCAAAAATTGTTTTTAGACTAATGTGGTGTTGCTCTACAGCGTAGCAATCGGAAATTTTTCTCGATCTTTAATAGTTTTCGAGTTAACAAATGGATAACCTTAAATTTGGGGATCAAGGTCAAATTTGAGTGCGGCAATGAATTCCCCCCCCCCCCTCCCATTACCTATAAACCACGCTTATATCAGATCTCACCTACCTGGCAGCTTTGAGATATCTGCCATGTTACCAGATTTTTTGGACACCCTGTATAAAGCCCAAGCAAATATCGTGAAAATTCAGAAAGATATCGCCAACAGAATGAGTTGAATTTCAGTTGCTCTCAAAAATAAACAAAACAATAAGGGGTTTTCTCCAAATTTTTATTTTTGGACCGGACATCAGTATCAATTTCTTTTTACGCTCATATGAAGTCAATATACTGTAGGCTTGCCTTTTGCTCTTATGACAGCTTCTTTAGCTCTTATGACCCTTAACTTTGGAGATAATCTTTCTATGAAAAAATTTCAAATTTTTTAAAGAAATCTTACATGTAATAAAATTGGGTATAAGTCTTAAAGTTATAGTTTCTTCTCTTGTTCGAAAAAATAATACGGAAAAATACCCCAATAAAATAAATTTTATTATTATTTTTTAAGTTAATTTATTTTATTGGGGTTTTTTCCATATTAGTTTTTCAGAACAAGAGAAGAAACTATAACTTTGTAAAGAAATCTTTTTATCTTCATGAATATACATGTCATTCTCATATAAATGAACACAGATAAGTAAAAGAAGCCCCCAAACATTATTTTTTAAAGAGTAATTATTGGATGGTCTTACGAGATTTTTACATGCCACCTCAGATGTTTAAATAATTGATGATTATTTTTTTGTTCAATTTGTTGCTGCTTCCCTATTTGCCTTTGGGACAAAACCTTCACTGAAATATATGATGTATAACATGCTCTTTACACCCCTGAAGTTTCAGGATAATTTGTCAAGTATTTTTCTAGATATTTGACAAAACGTCTAAAATCAAAAGTGTCCACTTTCAATTGATCAGTAGTGTATGTTATAAATTTACAATACAAAAAATAATGATGAAATATATACCATTATATTTCCATAAAGAACATTATACTATATTTTCGGACAGAGGGATATAATGTTCTTCAGAAAAATTTCAACTAATCTGGATAAAATGTAAATAAGTAGATGTAAAATAATTATTTTAGATCTACTTTTTTATATAATAAAAACTAGTCTTCCTAGGCAGTTGTTATTTTCCAAGCCGGTGGGTAAGAGACCAAGGGGTCGGCCTAGAACCAGGTGGCTAGACTACATGGAGAATCTGGGTTCGAGTCGCTTGGATATTACCAGGGAGGACATGCGCCTGATGGCGGAAGATTGCGATCGCTGGAGATCCTCCATAGGGCTGCTGCCCCCGCGACCCTAACGGATAAGCGGGTTTGAAAAGTAAGTAAGTAAGTAAGTAAGTAAAATAATTATTTGTGATATTAAAAATAAATCTCTGTGATTAAGTTTGGCATGTTAAGAATGATCATTTGTACATCTACAATAAATCTTACCTAAGGCAAGTATTCGGTACACAAGGTTCCTCTACTTCCTTCATCAAGTTGTAAAGTGGATTTAGGAAGCACATTACAAAATGCGTACATGATATTGATATTGTTATAAAATAAATATACAAAATTGGAATACATAAACAATGCAAGATTTTAATAAATTTGATATATCAATCAAGGGCCAATTTGCAGAGTCATGAGAAAAGGACACAAATTCAAATACAGTGTAAAGGGAAAGAAGGAAGGCAGACAAAAGAGAAGTAAAAGAAGCCTCATAAGCATATGCTATACCTACAACGCATTTCAAGCTTTATCTTTTACAGGGTGATCTAAACATTATTTTTTGTTCAATTTGTTGCTGATCCCCTATTTGCTTCCAGGACAAAACCTTCGCTAAAATATATGAGGTAGAAGATGCTCTTTATCCCTGAAGTTTCAGGATAATTTGTCAAGTATCTTTCTAGATATTTGACAAAACGTCTAAGTCAAAGGTGTTTATATTATTTTGTCCAACCCTTGTCTATGGCCATCAAATATAATAAAGAAAGAAATACAGTCGATTCCAGTTAATCAGATCACCGGTTAATCAGATCAGCTGCTTATTCGGACCGAATCCTAAAGAACCGAAACAAATCCTATTACATAAGCTTAATATAATTCGTTTATTTGGACTAAAATTCCGTTTAATTGGACCAAAGAACATGACAGCGAATAAGAAAAAGAAGCCAAAAATCGCCTGCTGTAAAGCAGGTCAGTGGCATATGGGAGAAATAATAAATTCCCCTGGGCTCCCCAGGAGTTACCTATGCTTTTATCAAAGGTCAGGAAGTTGGAAAAGTTGTACAGTACTGTATTGACGACAGCAAAACCAGTGGGAGGTGAACACACCCACCACTTTGTTTCCTAAAACGGACCGCCCATTAGCCAGCAGCGATCTCCGGCAGCAACAGTACTTGTTTGTATGTTCGCCAAACATTTGTGGCACACCAAAATGGTCATATTTTTAATTACATGTATTGTTTTATTAGTTAGTAAATATAAAATTAGTTGTTGTTAATGATATTTTAATATGTTACATATAGCACGTCCCATCTTGTAACATAGAGCATGTTTATGTAATCGGACCAGTTGGTTATTAGGACCAAAATGATCGCTTCCCGATGTAGTCCGATTAACCAGAATCGACTGTATTTAACAATCAAAAAATAAAATCTTGTAGGAAAAAATTCCAAGAAGGAGCTTTAGCTGTGAATCAGAAATACAATTATAAATGTATTTTGAATAATTGAGCAGTCGAGTGCCGACAAAGTGACTGTCGCATGTGCATGTTCACATCGACAGTGCTTAAAAGATAAACAGAAAATAACACTGACATGCCATAATTTTGGTATTCTTTACGGTCACTGTTTTAGCATGTGAATTCAACTTGAAGGGGTCCGTGAAAAATCCTGAAAAGTTGATACAGCCGAGTTAAGACCTTGATGGTCATATTTCTGAAAACAAAATTCGAAAAAGTTAATCCATTTTTAAGTTATCGTGTAAAAAGTGGACAGATGGCCAGACGGATAAACATACAGACCAACCGTGCATTCTTATAAGTAGCTTTTTGCTAACAATATCACTACACAAAATCTCATAACTCAAAACATGTAAAGTTGTTACCAACTGTAAGTTAATCCATATTATTGCATCATGTAAGTTAAAATTTTAAACACTAAAAGCATCATTACTGAATTCATGAAGTCAGTCTGTTCCATTGCCAATTTTTTCAAATTTACTGATTTTTTGACTTCAGATTTGGATAGAGCATCAGAATGAAAGTAAAAGTTATAATATGCACACGTCTTATCTATTTGGGAACATGGCCAAAATGATGGTTAATCATTTCGATGCTTCGACCCGTATAGATAGGCCATGTTCCTAAAGACGTGTGTGAAGTCAAAATCTTATTTCCTTTTTTTTTTTAGCTTTTTCATTATAGCTTTTACTTATATTTTGATGCTCTATCTGAACCTGAAGTCAAAATCAAAAAATTTGAAAAAAAATTGATGATGCAACGACTGACTTTGCAATTGCTGTAATATGCATTCTCACTTGTTTAACCCTTTTCCTTGTAAAGCGGATATATCCACTCAAATACCTTATCGTGAAAAAATGAATTACAAAGAAAAAAATTTTAACATAAGTTTTATGTTTATTTCAACAAGTAGATAATGTAATTTTTAAGTTGCATCAAGTAAACCATGTTCCTTCCTCTTCAGATGCAGAAATCGGATTCACCCCACAAGCTTTAAAAAACTTTTCATTATGCTGCGGAAAGCAGATAATTTCATCTTTTCAGGAATGAAGATGAAATTTAATTACACAGTGAAAGGGTTAAAAATAATGACTACAAACTGATATTTTCTTTCCAAAAAATAATGCTAACTGAAGATAATGATTTGTTGATTGTATTATATCCCATAAATGATACACATATACACTAGTGGCCAGATTATTATGACTACCCCATCAGTACTTCGTTGGGCCATCTTTTGCCTTCAATGCTACGGTGATTCTTCTTGGCACTGACTCCACGAGATGTTGAAACATGATGCGAGGAATCTGACAGTATGCCTGATGAATAGCACTGTCCAGTTATGTGAGATTTGATGGTTGTGGAACCAGCTGCCTGATGGCTCTTTCAACTTCGTCCCACAAATGCTCAACTGGATTGAGATATGGTGATTGTGGGGCCACCTAAGCAAGGTACAGTCTCCCTCATGTTCTTGAAACTACTCCTGCACAATACGAGCATCGTGGCATAGCGCATTTCTTGTTGGAAGAAGCCATCTCCATTGGATTGCCGTCAACGAGATAAGATGAACTTGATCAGCAAGGACACTTAGGTATGTTGTGCTATTCAGACATTGTTCCACATGAATTAAAGGGCCCAAATCATGCCAGGAAAACAAGCCCCAAACCATAATGCTTGAAGCATGTGGGGTCACCCCCCCTTTCCCCCCAGCTTGAAGAGCTGTACTCATGCATGTGGGGTCCATGCTTTCATGTTGTTTCTGTCAAATACTCACTCTGCCTTCTGCATGATGCAACAGGAAATGTGATTCATCAGACCACATGACTTTTTTCCAATGCTCGACTGTCCAATCCTCGTGTTCCTGTGCGAATTGGGGACGTTTTATCTTGTTAACTGCAGACAGTAAAGGTGTTCGAACAGGCCTTCAGCTTCCGTATTCCATAAGATGCAGTGTATGGCAAACGCGTTCAGAGATCATTTGACAGGATCCCTGATTAAGATCTGCAATAATTTGATGTTGCCCTTCTGTTTTCTTGTACAGTCTTGCCATTCTTCGTTCTGCCCGAACATTGACTAGTTTCTGACGGCCACAACTCACGCATTCAGACCCGGTTTTCTGGCTGAGATTCCAGTCTTTAAACACTTTAACAACAGCTGCTCTTGAACATTTAACGAATGCAGCTGTTTTGCTGATACTTGCTCCAGGGCCCAACAATCAAATGGTCTGTTAAATTGCATTGTTTACCCATATCTTCAGAAACAAATCACTTCTACTATCGTGGTAAACAATCTGCTTCCCTATTTATAATGGTCTGGCCCTCTAACAATTTCAGCGTGAAAGCCTAACAATTTGCCTACAAATGTCCGGTGATCATAATAATCTGGCTGCTCAGTGTATATTGTATATAAGGATAGTCAAAATTATGTTAACACTGAAAGGATATAAACCATTTATTCACAAAACATACATAATATGTGCAAGAAGATTTGCAGGATGGTCTGAACCTCTTCACCATCATGTTCAAGACAAAATGATTAGTGAGCAACAGTACATTTTTGTCTAGGCACACAGTATTGTAGAATAGTGCACAAAGTAGTCAGGCTTACAGCCTGTTAAATTTATGTTTTGGGGTGTATACGTCGAAAGCGTGAAGGCAACAGAAACTCATGCACTGGTATATCCACATCTGTCAAATTATAAACAAAAAAGAATTGGTATAACCACAAAGGCATTGATGAATTGACCATTAGATTAGGATTACTTTATTCTTACTCACAGAAAAAAAATGCTGTATAGTGTATTTTACATTAGAGCATCATTTCATTTACCTTAGAAATGTAGGTCAATGTTAATTTACAAATAGATACATGTTAATTTCTTACAAAATTTCATGGAATACAC
Source organism: Rhysida immarginata (assembly GCA_023313115.1). Classification (NCBI taxonomy): domain Eukaryota; kingdom Metazoa; phylum Arthropoda; class Chilopoda; order Scolopendromorpha; family Scolopendridae; genus Rhysida; species Rhysida immarginata. Next base: position 2,844,847 of record JAHWFO010017185.1, read on the forward strand.
AGTTATGAATATAACTATTAGGATCATTGGAGAATATTTTTACTTGTTTGGAACATGATCTGAACTGAAATTGCAAAGCACATAAACAACAATTGATAGAGGTTCCACTGAACAGCGAACAGCGCTAAGAGAGCTGGTGACCAGAAATCTCCTTCAGACATTTGTTTTTTTCTCATCAGATGGTGATGCTAATGGCGATCACTGAAAATGGTTGTCAGTTTCGCTTTCTGTGGCACACGAGGCATTGGAAACATCAGACTATAGAGAAAGAAGGATGAAACCACAGTGTCATTCTATCCTTGAGGTCATTGATGTCACAAATTTTTCTACTATACATGTGCTCCTTCACCATAACACAGAACCAGAAATCACTGGGCATCAAATCAGGGTCGTGTGGAGGCCAAGGCAATGGTCCACTGTGACCTGTCCATTGATTTGGAAATGTGTGGTCGAGATAAGCACAAACAGCAAGGGCAAAATGCAACAAGTGCATCATCCTGCTGGTAATACCATACCAATAGAATTTATTTTTTACTGGTCTTCTGAATGTATTTATTTATATACTTCAGGCTTTCTTCTTCATCTCCCTCTTCTTCTTTTCATTTTCATCGGGTAAAGCATCATAAGGAAGGCCAGCAACACGAAAATTCACATGAACAGTTGATTTCTTGCCATGAAGCAGTAGCACAATGGATTACTGCTAAATTCAAATTGCAATCGTTGAAACCAAGCGGCCACTTTCACGCTGAGCTAAAACCCAGTTTTTTAATTCTAGCTCTAACTTTGGCCTTTTTGATATCTCCTTGCATGTTCTGTTTCAAGCAAAAGTGTTATATTTTCTTCATCCTTTTGCCATCAACAAATAAACTTTTCGGCAATTCCTATTTCCCTTGGTCGAGACCAATTGCGATGGTGGCACCCTCTGTTGATGGAGGCAAAAACTAGTTCAGTTGATTATCGATCACAACAGCAATAACACAAGCCAAGTTTATTCAGAAAAAATAGATTTAATAGATTCGCCGCAGCTTTGGTTATGACGCACACGCAAAAATTTTCACTTCTATAATAGTTAGGATGCGGCCTATTTACCAGAAAATTTGGTTCATGCAAAATATTATTCTATTGCAGTATTAGGCAGTATGTACGAGGGGAAGTCAGTAAGTAAGTTACAAATGGTGACTTAGAAAATACAAATTGGGATAGTAATCTGAAACACAGCTAGATTTGCATATAATTATCTTCTTATTTCTTGGTATTGTTGATGCATTTGTCCTATCGACGTTATAGTCTTTTGATACCTTCTCTTTAAAAAACTGGGCTTTGCTCCCTAAACCAGCTTTGCACTTCATTTGCAACCTCCTTGTCATTTGCTTTTTTCTGAGCGGCTTTCACCTCTCTGGTCCACTCAAAAATCGTCTTGGTGGCTAGCATTGTGCAAATGACAAGGGAGGATGGAAGCTAAATGTGAAACTGGGTCAGGCAGCAAAGACGTTTGTTGGCTAACCAACATGGTGAACATGAACTTGGCACATACTTTTTTTATAATCGATATGTTATTGGATATAGGTGTTACCTATATTAGTTTCGAATTGAAATTTTATTAGCACTCCGTGATGTTCCCTAGTTGGAATGCATTGAGCTTTCTTTCTCATAGACACCATTTTCAAAGTGGCCAATGTTAGTGTCATCTACACTATATGATCACAAATATCCGGACACATGCACGTTTGCGCTCTAGCCACGATTTCATGGAAATCAATAGGGCGTTGCACATCCCTTTGCCCGAATCACAGCTTCCACCCTTCGGGGAAGACTTTCCACCAAATGTTGGTAGGTACTTTCCGGAATGTTCCTCCATTCCTCCCGAAGAGCAAGAATCAGTTCAGGTACAGAAGTTGGCCGATGTGATCTGGCCTGCAAGCGTCTTTCCAATTCATCCCACAGACTCTCTATAGGATTGAGGTCGGGACTTTGTGCCGGCCAACCCATTTCTTCGACCCCTGAGTCCGCAAACCACTGCTGTACACGCCTCGCTTTGTGGCACGGAGCATTGTCGTGTTGGTAGAGAAATGGCCCGTTTCCGAAAAATTGCCACAACGTTGGAAGTGCACAGTTGTCCAAAACATTCAGATAACGGTCGGAGTTCATGATTCCTTGCACAGGAACGAGCTGGCCCAGTCCGTACCATGAAAATGAGCCCCACACCATGACTCCTCCTCCTCCGAACTTGACTGTGGGCTCTGTGCACTCAGGTAAGAAGCGTTCTCCAGGTATGCGCCAAACCCAAACTCGTCCATCGGATTGCCAGAGTGTGTAGCGAGATTCGTCTGTCCACATTACACGTTTCCATTGGTCCATTGTCCAGTTTCTGTGGGCTTTGCACCAGTCCAGACGTCGCTTGGCGTTGACCCTGCTGATGTGGGGCTTGTGGGCAGCAGCACGGCCATGGAATCCCATCGTGTGCAGTTCCCGACGAATTGTCATGGTACTGGCATCATTTGCAGAGGCGTTTCGAAACTCTGTGGCAATTTTTTCCGCCGAGGACTTCCGGTTGCTGTGGGTGACACGACGAAGCACTCGACGGTCTCTGTCCGTTAGTTTCTTGGGTCTACCGGTTCGTTGTTGAACTGTTGTTGATCCCCGGGTCTTCCATTTCATAATGACATTGCCTACTGTTGACTTGGGTATCTGAAGAAGGCTGGAAATGTCACGCACGGACTTGCCGCATAGGTGACATCCAACGATGGTTCCACGTTGGAACTCACAGAGCTCTGCCGAACGACCCATTCTTGCCAATGTCCAAGCAGAGTTGTGGCTGAAGGTGTGGGAAGCTATTTAAATGATGTGCAAGTCATTACCATGTGACATTGGGCCAATCGATGATCTGTGAGGGGTGTCCGGATATTTTTGATCATATAGTGTATATTGCTTCGGCTTCTACCATAGCAGCAGTTTAAAAATGTTTTGAGATGGAAATCATAATACAAAAAAAACCCAACTGTATAAAAGCAGCAGTCCATGGTGAAAACAGCCCATGGATATCATGTAATAGGCTATATTTTAAAACTACAGATAAGTGATTCTGTAACAAAAATGGATTAAAGAATAGCTCAAGATGGGTCCGTGTGGGTTTAATCATATGCCATACTTCGGATGTTAAATTATTGATGAAAAATAGGAAAGAAAATTCCACATCCTCGATTCGAACCAGAAACCTTCAGCTCATGCCACTAACATGCTAACCAATTGCGCCACTGTGGCTGCGGAATACTATTTCATGTGTGTGTGGAACAAATATCATACAAGGTGGGCCATTAAAAACATCAAGAGAAGTGGACGACCACAAATAATAGCAAACAGTGATGACAAAAGATTGATCCAAATCTGCAAGAAAATGCATAAATCATTGTTGCACGCAATGAACAAGCAATGGCAAAAATGTGGTTTAACTGTTTGTGATCATACAGTAAGGAACCATTTAAACAACACTGGCTTTTCGTTCAATAACTTATAATTTCTCGCTTGATTTTTTGGGGGTTTTCTTTGTCTTTATTAAATTTTTTAAAATATTCTAATTGAAACCCATCATTTTAAAATATATTTTTGCCGGTCTTAGAATGTAATATTCGTTATAAATTATACCTTATAAATAAATAATTACATATTTACTACTCAAGGAGTCCTAGTTAGAACCTTCTGCCTTTGTTGTGCGAAGTTGCAAGCTCTGCCCACCAGGTGGCAACACAATAGTGAGTGTTAAAAATGGCAGATGTCCACCGATAGTCCTGATTTTGCACCGTTTAGAAAATGCGCCCCATGGGATCCAATTCAAGTCCAATGACTATGTTGTGTGCACTATAAAAAAAAAATGGTTGCATGAGCAGACCAAGAATACCAAGGAGGGAATACATGCTCTTCTGGAAAATATTTTATTGGTAAAGTGCTGCGTTTGCTTTGCATAACCCATTTTTATATAGACTTCTAATGACTCTCAGACAAAATACTTGATTAAGCTTAAACAGAAGCAAAATCAAAAACTGCATGTGGATAATTTTTTTTTTGTAATAAAAAAAAATAAAAATAAATAAAAATAAAAAAGACTTCTAATGGTTGATTTTCCATTAAAAAAATTACAGAAAAAACTCTTCTGTGGTAATTAAAAACTAATGTGCATCATCTTGAGAAATAAAAAACTAGTACAGTCAGCCCCCGACTTACGACGGTTTGACTTATGAAAATCCGTAGATACAAACTCGGAAAATCAAAGAAAATCAAAATTTATCCACGAAAATTTTCAAAATCCGTGCACGGTCAGTAGATTTTTTGCTTTTGTTCGCAGATGACATCAAAGTGGGCAAAATTATTCGTACCCCTCTTGACTGCTTTGATTTGCAACTAGATCTATATTATATTAGCTCTTGGTGTATTGAAAATAAAATGTAAAAGTCACTCGGTCACTTACTCATTGAAACATTCTCTTCATAGTTTCTCATACACCCTTAATGGTTCTTCTCTTGATAAACAAATACCACAAAGGATCTAGGGGTCGTTTTTAAGCACAACCTATCTTTCAGCTAACATATAAACCACGTTATCTCTAAAGCCTATAGGATCTCTTATTTCATTGTGCAAAACTCTACATGCTTCAATAGCACAGCATTTTCTATTTTCTTATTCAACTCCCTAGTAAGACCTGGCTTAGAGAATGCTTTGACTATCTGGTCTCCATACAATGTTATGTTACAGCGGCATCTAGAGAAAGTTCAAACTGATTTTCTACACTCCCTTCTTCACTTATCAAATCATAACTTCTTTAATGAAAATTTATATGCTACTAACTCTTACCTCAGTGATCACATTCGTTGTGAAAAGCTACTTAACAGGTGCATTTATCTCGACGCCTGCTGCTTATTCAAATTATATAATCACATAACCTACTCTGTTAGATTTCTCAATTTCATAAAACTATGCATTCCCAAACTAAACTCAAGAAACACTGATATATTTTATTTACCACTGACTAAGAAATGTATTACAAACAGTCTCCCTTTCAATCGATTGTGTAAATTAGGCAATGTATTCTCAAATTTAATTGATATTAACTTTTTAAATTATAATGAATTTAAAGTTATAATATATGAATATCTAAACTCTTTTTGTTATTACTGATGCTTACTGTAAAAAAAAATTTTTGTTTCAACTTTTGTTCTTCTATTTGTTTTCCTGTAAGCTGTCATTGGGCGTTTCTAAGCCTGTTGCTTGCAATAAATAAATAAATAAATAAATAAATAAATAAATAACCAGAATCATTAGATGAATAAAACCTTAGGACTCATAATTTTCCCAATGTTATGTTTCGTGTCCAAAGTACACACAGATACAATACTAGTGTCAACTGTTGTGTGCTCACTGAATCGCTCTCAGTTGTAGAACAAAGCAATCCAAATTCGACAGATTCTTTAGGTTCACACATGACTTATGAAAATGCAAGACTGTTTATATGTATTATTGTTATTACATATAATTACACATTTCTTATAGTTAGAAATTATATAATTTTTATTTATTTTTTGGGTCCCCAGAACGAATTAATTAAATTCCCTTAATAATCTATAGTAAATTGAAGAACGGTTAATGAACAATTTGGGTAGTGAACATTGTCTTGGAACGGATTAAGTTTGTTAACCGATCACCCACTGTACTGCGGTGAAAAAGGCAAAGAGAGGCCTAACCCAGTTTTAATTTGAAGTTCAGAACCTATATTATTTTTTATTTTTTATTTTTCAAGATAATGTGTATTAGTTTTAATTTTCCACAGAAGAATTACTTCTATAATTATTTTAATGGAAAATCAACCATTAGAAATCTATGTGGAAAAAAATGAGTTATGCAAAGCAAACACAGCACTTTACCTATAAAATGTTTTCAAAGTAATTTGCTAAGATTCACCACAGTATGTTAAAAACAAATATTTTTTTTTTTTATTTTTAGGAGTTGTATTTGATTATTCCTCTTTGTTTTTTATCTTTTATGGAAAAATTTTACAAATCCATAAATAATGAAAATATTATTAATGTTTTTAGAACACAGGATGTCACAAAATGTGGATATAACACACCAAAAAAGTAAAGCAAATACACATATCCACAATTTTTTTTTTTTTTTACTATAAGTATATACATTTCGGGACAAAGCCCCCTTCTTCAGCGACAACATACTGTAAAACCAGCAAAACATAATACAAGCAGCCAATTTATAGACAGATAAATAAAAAATAAATAAATAAAATAAAATAACCATCATCTCTGTAGGTACGTATATGCAAACAACCAATCACTGATGTCCATAGGACCCTTGTCTGAGTTAAGAATCTGATTGGTTGTTCTATTGTGATTTCCAAGCATTCTAGAAAGTTCAGTAGATATGGATGACTAATCAAGTGTAGGATCTTGTAAGCATTTTTATCCGCTTTATAACTGGTTTCCAAAATGTGGGCTGAAAAGCTGGAGGCGGCGTTTTTATTCCCAATTCTAATGTATGCTAAGTATTCTTCGATTTTTATGAAGCATCACAACATGACCGACCTGATGTTCCCCAACAACAGTGCTATCTTCGCAGATAATGATGCTAAGGCCATGGATATTGTCTATGACATTGCCCACATTGCCCAGCCGTACGGCTTGAAGATCAATGCGGAAAGGCAAAGGTCCTCGCAACGGATGGGTCGCGGGCCACCGTCTATCTTGAGGGTCTCCAGATCAAGCAAGTGCAGGACTTCAAATATCTTGGGTCGCTGATCCTGGAGGAAAAAGTGGCATCCATTATGGGGATACACAGCAGTATTGGACAGGCAGCCACGGCATTCGCTTTGCTCAATGGTGCTTGTGGAAGAAGACTAACATTTTTACGAAGACCAAAATTCGACTCTTCTGGACTCTGATTCTGCCCATTCTTCTTTACAGATCGGAAACATGGACCGCTCCAAACTTGATTTGAACAAACTTGAGATATTCCCAATGCAGATCTTGGGTATCTCACTTCACGACTGCATCACTAATGACATCATCTGTGCAAGATATCAACAACAACCAGCCATTGCTGATCAAATCCAGAAGTGAAGGCTAAGATGGTTTGGCCATATGTGCAGAATGGGCATGAACAGAATATCACCAGACTCCTTTGGAGGCAATGACCCACCCAATGGAGAAGTAAATGCACCGCACCTAGGAAAACGTGTCCCAAGAAGGTGGAAGATGACCTGAAAAGCCGACGTCTCGATTTTAACCAGGCCAGGAGTATTGCCATGGATCATAAAACATGGAAGAACATCATAGAGCAAGTCCAAAACCCCACGGCACTTACAGCAGCACATTGGCTGCATGGCCAATCACCTCATCGAGCTGCCAGCTAAGGACCAAAGAAGAAGTCATCATCCAAAACTACTGAACTTCTAGAATTCTTGGAAATCTTCAATGGAACATACGATCAGATTCTTAACTCAGACAAGGGTCCTATGAACATCAGTGATTGGTTGTTTGCATATAAGTACCTACAGAGATGATTGGTTATTTTATTTTATTAATTTTATTTATCTGTCTATAAATTACCTGGTTGTTTTATGTATTGCTAGTTTTACAGTACGTTGTAGCTGAAGAAGGAACTTTGTTCCCGAAATGTACATATAGGGACAAAATAAGGTGAACCCCCACTCAAAATAGGATTGTCCAAATAATCCTGATGTTTGAGAAAGCTCATAGAAATTTGCAAGTCTCATGTATTAAAATCAGTTCTCTACCTCTCTTATGTTACATTTCAGTATATTACTAGTTGTGTTCAGTTGTAGTTTGCAATGAGTGCTTCCTGAATAACGTTGGTGTCCGTTTAGCAGGTGCTTCCGTGTCCTGAATAGCGACATTGTTGAACGTTTCAAGAACAACAGTATCCAATGTTTGAATTTGCAGCAAAAACACGGTAAGATGTCATTGGTGAAAAAGAATAGTCGGAGGAAAACAATACTGAATGATACGGACTGTCAAGCACTAACAAGTATTGTGTTGAAATAGGCAAAAACTACTGCAATAAAAGTGACTGCGGAACTTAATACCCACATTCACACCCCGAAACTTGAACACCCCATTTCAGTAAAAACAGTTCTCAGAGAGCTTCACAAATGCAATATTCATGGAAGAACTGCAATCGAAAACCCTTTCATCACACAGACCATTGCTAAAGCCCATATCAGGCAGTGTAAAGACCATAAAGCCTGGACATCCAATGACTGGAAAAAGAGTGATATGGTCGGATGAATCGTCCTTCACATTATTTCCGACCTCTGCGCGAATTTACGTTTGGAGAAGCCCCTAAGAAGCCTACTGTCCAGACTGTCTCATTACTACAGTAAAACACAGTGGCAGATCTGTAATGGTTTGGGGGGCCATTTCTTATTATTCAGTTGCTCCAATGACTACCCTCAGCGGCTGAATTACTGCTGACCAATACTGTGACATCTTACGCAACCAGGTCCATGATCCCATGGTGCAGATTTTGTTCCCTGATAACAACGCCATTTTTCAAGATGACAATGCACCCGTACACACTGCCAGAACTGTGAAATCTTGATTTGAAGAGCAAGATGGCGAAGTGCAGCATTTTCCATGGCCCACTCAATTGCGAGATCTTTATTAAAATCAGCTAATGTCATCGCTATGTTGCCAAGGTTACGAAAAAATTGTTTATATCAGCATTGTTTGATGGCACATTCATTATTAAGTAGCGGAAGAATGGAGCTATTTATTGTTTTCACAATGTCCGTCCGTCCGTTTCCTTCATAATTTCCGCATTTGTTGAGGTAGAAGGTTGAAATTCGGAATGTAGCTTACTTGGGCTTGTTTGAATATAATCAAACCAGTATGTCAGTTTTGGAGAGACAACTCAGAAGCAGACTTCCTCCCCCTTCATTTCTTGAGCAAAGTTGGAGAGTCGTACAACAAAATTCCAATGGAGACTATTCAAGGATTGTATGAATCAATTACAGGAAGGTTAAAAGCTGTACTCGGGGAGGGGGGAAAAAAAATAAAGAGGCCTTTATTATTAAACAATGTTTAACTCTTCTCTGGTGTTCGCATTACAGTAGAGTCCACTTAAAAGCGCTGTCTGGATTTAAGAGCAATTTCTCGTGTTTCCCAAATATTTCCCTTCTAATTTCTATATTAAAATAATCCAAATAAAAGAGCAATCCACTTATAAGAGTGTTATTTTTTACTCAATCTCCCTTTTAGTCCTCATATAAGAGCTTTGACTATGAACAGTTCCATGATTGGTCGCTGCAGTCAGTTCTGCAATTGGTCACTGCAGGAAAATTCAAAAAGCCATGCTGTTTCAACAGAGTCCTTTGCCATATTATAGTAGTGCCAATGCCTGGATGACCAGCTGGATTTGGTTGAACATCTTAAGTTGGATGCAGAATTAAGGGGCAAGAAGATCATCCTTTTTGTTGATAATGCCCCTTGCCACAACATCGTTTTTAAGCTGCTGAACACAACATCATTGATTCAATGATTGGACCAAGGAATCATCCAAGCAGCAAAGGCGCACTATCACACGCAAATTAAGCGTAAAATGCTTCACACATTAAATGATGGCACATCTAATGACCACTTTTGTGAAAGCAATTGATTTATTGAAGACATTCCATATGGGGATGAAGCTACAGAAAGCAAAAATCTGGATAAACAGCCACCAAACATATTGCATAATGCAGTGTTGGATGCTCTCTCAATTTTACGCCAGTTTTTGGAGCAAAACTGTGCAGATTATAATGCTTTTTATGAACTTGAAGAGATTACTGAAAGAGCTACTTTAAAAAATACATTTCTTCCATTCTTGATATGTACAATATGAAATGAACTATATGATCTTAAAACTTCAACTCTCCATTCTGTTGTTTTTGAATGGTTCGGTTGTAAGAGCAGTCCAGATATAAGCGCAATTTCCTCCGTTCCCGAGGCGACTCTTAAAAGTGAACTCTACTGTAATTTGTCCAACTCCTGTACTCACTTACTTACTTTTCAAACCCGCTTATCCGTTAGGGTCACGGGGGCAGTAAGCCCTATGGAGGATCTCCAGCGATCGCGATCTTCGCCATTAGGTGCACATTCTCCATGGTAATACCCAAGCAACTCGAACCCCAGATTCTCCATGTAGACTAGCCATCTGGTTCTAGGCTAGGGTTATCAACTGAAAATTTCCAAATGCAGGATATTGCTCAGCAAAAAGCAGGATTTTTTTAAAAAATTGCCTGACAATTTCAATCAAAAACAAAATTACACATATATTTAACACAGAACTTTTTTACAAAACCAAATTACCCTACTTAATGCTCAGTCCTTGCTGTGGTTCTTTTCCTTGAAGCTGTACTTTTTCAACAGAACCTACTTCTGAAAGAAGATGCAAGTTATTTTCTTGAAGCACATACTTTTAAAATTCTTCACACGACGTATCCTTAAAATTCAACTTCATAAGTAACATTCCTTTTATCAGAAGTTTCTGAGCACTTCAGAGAGGTCCTGTCACAATCAAGAGAAACAAGAGTTGTATGTTGCCTGTTGCCTGTGGTGTGACGTCAGAAAGTCCCAGAGAGGTGATCGAGCATGCTCTAAAGAGCATGACGAATATGCCTATGGTGCCATCAGCCTCTAAAAACTAAATGAGCAATCTTGTAATGAAAAATGCCAGACATTTTTGATAAATTAAAAATGCCAGCTGGACATTACCAAAATGAATGAAAAGCAGGATATGTCCAGTAAAAGCCGGATGGTTGGTACCCTATTATAGGCCGACCCCTTGGTCTCTTACCTACCGGCTTGGAAAATAACAACTGCCTAGGAAGACCAGTTTGCGGCATCTGTATCATGTGGCTATACCAGTGCAACTGAGATCTCTCAATGTGGAGAAGTAGCGACTCAACACCTAAAAACTCCCTTATTGTGCTGCTGTGCACTCTATATAATAGGCTAATACCTGCCACACCTCTCAGGAATCTCATTTCAGCAACTTGTATTCATGATCTCACTCTTTTGGTCTTTGCACAAAACTCTTGTCAATAGGTGAGAATGGGGACAAAGACAGATTTGAAAACAAAGAGCTTGGCTTTATTCCCCAGCTCATGTTTTATCATCACGGCTCCCCTGTACTTAGGGTGGGATTTGATAGACTCATGGACCTAGCGAGAGCTAATTTGTTTAACTGAGACCAGTGAGGTAAGTGAGAATCGTAACAATCATCCTATCGAAACGCCATGGAGAGGTAATCTTTGTTCAGGTGCTGTTTCACTTTCAGTTTTCGCGCGTTCTTCATGCGTTGTATCAGAGATTTCTTGTTTATTACTGTTTATTTCTTGCTCAATTAAAACACTAACTGCAATTTACTAACAAACATGATTAGTATCAAATGTAATAACAAATAAAAAAAGCAGAATCAAAAGTGATACGGAAACAATGTTTATTGCCTAATGCGTTTCGATGTTATATCATCTTCAGAGGCTACAATGTTACAAAGTTCAACTGGGAGACAGTGTCCCTTTTTATAATAACAGGCATCGTGGACCAATGGGGGGCTCTTCAAGAGCGCCGACCTACTGTGGAGCTCTTCCAGTATACCAATCCTATGATATAATCTATCTGGCCATTCCTCTCGAAGGATGTTTGATTGTTGAGGAGGGGGGTTTTGTCCAAACGCTGTTGTCTTCTAATCTCGATTTCCTCATGGAACAATATTTTGTCCCTGTCTCTTCCCATCCACAGGATATCCATGCATATGTTAATATCGACCATTCGGTGTTTTGACGCGATAAGGTGGTCAGCAAAGGCCGACTTGCCATCTCGGTTGACCCACGCCCTTCCATGCTCTCGGATACAGGCTACGATGCCCAGACTGTGAAGACATCTATATCGGATCCACGTGCCAGTCCTTCTATGAGAGGTTCTAAGAGCATAGAAGGGCGTGGGTCAGCCGAGATGGCAAGTCGGCGTTTGCCGAGCACCTTATTGCATCAAAACACCGAATGGTCGACATTAACATATGCATGGATATCTTGTGGATGGGAAGAGACACGGACAAAATATTGTTCCATGAGATCGAGATTAGAAGACAACAGTGTTTTGGCAAAACCCCCCTCCTCAACAATCAAACATCCTTCGAGAGGGATGGTCTGATAGATTATATCATAAGATTGGAAGACCGGAAGAGTTCCACCATAGGTCTGCGCTCTTGATGAGCCTCCCATTAGGTGCCTTTACATGTGGGCACTTTCCTGCGCGAAAGAGCTGTGTGCATGCTTTCGCACAGGAAAGAGCATGTGTGTAAAGGCAATGCAAGATCAGGCGAATGCTTGCAGTTAAGCACACACGCAATCCTGTCAGAAGGCGCCTTTACACACACACATACTCTTTTCAAGCGTAAAGCGTGCAGGTGATTCTCATCTAGTGTTTTGCATATTTTTTTCTATAAACATGGATGTTTGTCGATTTTGGGTACCACTTTTTTGAACAAGATGTCAGAGGATGAACTATTCATCCGCAAGTAATTTTTGAAGACTTCTTGATAATTTTCACGTAATTCATGTATCAAGGGTGGATGACCAAAATGGTATCTATACTCCTTCAACCAAACTCTCCTTGTTTTAGTTCTTGTTATTTCAATTAGTCCAGCAACAGCAATTGCCAGTGTAATATTTTTTCGTCATTTTGAAATTCCATTTTTGCACGGCAAAACCGCACATGCCAAATAAAACTCTTCAACTGGCAAGCGCTCCACGATCCACGCTTTCCCACGAGAATGCGTGTGCGATTCATCTTTACACATGCATTCTTTCCCTTGCGCCATGAATTGGGAAAGAACGTGCTTGCTTTTTACTCAACAAACGCAATCACCCAGGATTGTGTCCACGCTCTTTCCTTCGCACAATCTTTTGCGCGCCTGGCATGTGCGAAAGATCGTGTGTAAAGGTTGCAATTAGGTCCGCCATGCCTGTTGTTATAAAAAGGGACACTGTCTCCAAGTTGAACTTTGTAACATTGTAGCCTCCGAAGATGATATAACATCAAAACGCGTTAGGCAATAAACATTGTTTCCGTATCACTTTTGATTCTTCTTTCTTTATTTCTTGTAATTTACTGTTGACGTTGTTGAAAGAAGACATCGACATGTTGTATAAGGGTCGTACAAATGAAAACAAAAATTATTTATTTTATCCAAAGTGTATACAAAGAATTTAAAAATACTCTCCAAATGCGTTAAGGCATTTATCCCACTGTGTAGCAAGGAGTGTAATTCCTTTATGGAAGAAATCTTTCGGTTGCGTGTGGAACCATTCCAAAACCTCTTCGTGTGAGGATGCTCGTTGTCGTGGAGAAGAAGCACTCCTGTAAGAAGTCCAGGACGCTTGCATTTTATATCATGTGCAGTGCCTTCAATGTTTCCCCATATCGTGCTGCGTTAACTGTAGTGCCTTTATCAAGACAAGTCCAGTAAAACCGGGCCTTTACAATAAAAAAACACAGTCAACATCACCTTCCCCGTGCTGTTTGCGATTGCTTTTGATTTTTTCGGGGGTGGCGACCCATAATGTTCCATTGACGACTTTGACGTTTGCTTTCAGGCTGGAAATGAAAGCACCAACTTCCATCCCCTGTAACGATTCTGTTGAGAAAACTCTCCTTCATGTTCATAGCAGGGACATGGCCATTCGAACTCCAAGTTGTTCTGATTTCATATGATGCGGGACCCATTGTGCACAGATTTTTCTGTAGTGCAGATGGTTCCTGATAATAGAGTGACAGTTTTAGCAACCACGACATCGATTGTCACTCTTCTGTTTTCCTTTAAGACGGCATCAATTTTGGCTTTGGAATCATCCGTGACAGCACAGTTTGCTTGTCCAGGTCGTTGATCATCTTGCAATGATGACCGTACCTCTGAAAACCTCTTGCTCCATGCCCAAACGCGAGTGAAAGTTAGGCAGTCATTTCCATAGATATTCTGCATATGAAGATGAATTTCAGAAACTGAAACTCCTTCACATGTCAAAAAACGAATTACTGCTCTCTGTTCCTGTTTCGTTGACTCCTTTTTGTTGTTTGGACGAAGCGAACACTCGCAGAGCTTCGAAGCGCGAGCTATCGTTCTTTCTCACGTGATGCAACACTTGCAACCTATTGTTCAATTTGCACATGGGGTTGCGCAATTGTTGAAAACAAAAACTTATGATCCTACACGTCATCTTTTTTTTTCCCACACAAATTTTCATTTTCATTTGTACGACCCTTATATTATCGCATTACAGATCAGTGAATACCTAGATACCCGATCAACCCATACAAATCTTCTATGCCTGCTGCCATCTTTAAACAAGCAGGATCGGTTCTCACTAAGCTGTATGACCTCGAAAGCTAAGACCGTTTCGTGGTGGGGTTCTCAGCTCTATCGAAACAGGCGAGACCACTTTACGGAAACCTATCGAAACGATTTAGAGAGAGAAAACCCTACTATCGCGAGGTCCCCAAGTCTATTGAAACACACTCTACGTATGGTGCGGTTGTAAGAGCAGTCCGGATATAAGAGCAATTTCCTCTGTTCCCGAGCGGGCCCTACGGCATTTTGTCCAACCCCTGTACTTAAAGAGTAAAAAATTTTTATGGATATGTGTATTCGCTTTAATTTTTAGTATTAACGTTTTTATTTCTGTTGTAATGATAAACATTAAAAGGAGAGGGCGAGAGAGGAAAAACAAACAAACAAAAAATGAATCATTTCTCTTTTTATAATTATCTATCTCAAATTTCATATTAAATGTTTATTATGTATGTGGTAAATATGTTAAAATATTATTTTTATGCCGTGAAACATTTCAAATTAAAATATTTTTTAAATTTAAAACGTCTCCTCAGTGAGAGATGAAGCAATAAGATTGGCAAACAATTGCAATAAGTTTAGAAAATAACATAAGTAACTCGAACACAAAACTCAATCAATCCTTCCTCCACTGTTCCTATCAATTTACAATTTTCTAGTAGAAGAACATGTGAAACGCTGTACAAAAGAAAACATTGGATGGAACTTTCACCTTCTTAATTTTCCGGAAACAAAAAAGATAAAAACAAAACAAAACAAAGCAAAACAAAAGGCGGTTTTTAAATTGATTTAAAAAAGCCATTTAAAAACATTAATAAAAAGACTCCTAAAGAAAACGCATCGTTAATTTCCAGTTGAGGTGGCTTAAGACGAAACACCATTCCGTGTTTTCACAATACCTCGTAGGGAGTGTGTTTTTGAGGCCAACGTTTGGCCGATAACTCATGCGTGTATACCTATACATTCATGGCTTGTCATATGCGTAGGCCTTGGCAGCGGCCCCTCTTCCTGACCTACTGCAAAAGCGCTGAACGAATCGCGCTGTCAACCAAAATGGTGGAATAAGAAGCGATTACAGCGTGACGGTTTGGCCTGCATAAGGTAACGTTTACGTTTCTCAGATTCGCGTTAAGCTTTTCAGGTTTGCTCGTTTACATTTACTCGTTTCGATCTGAGCAAGGAGAGTTCCACTTTGTTATTGACGATGATCGCAGCGCATATCCGCCGCCGTCAAACTGAGGGGTATACGAATTGCAACGTCCACAAGCTAGCCAGACAACCGGTAGATGCGTGGGTCGATGTCATTGTAGATTTCGTCGTTAAAGGAGGGTTCGTTGCGGTCTGTGTTTTCGGAATTCCGGTAGATATAGCATTAATCCCAATTCTAATTGTTTGAGTTAAATCGTAAAGGTTTTCGATCAACGACGCGATGCCTTTGCTTCGATCTCTACAGCTCTGAGTTTTTAAGTTTGAGAGCATCATTCCTGTCAAAAATCCCGTTCCTTATTCATCCAGCGATAATTTTTTGATGTTGACAAATTAATTACTCATTGCTCGTTTAGGTTACTCATGTCGTTAAGATTTGTTAAGCATTAACATTCCGATTAGCGTTGTTTAATCGCTGCAATTGTTTGCACGACGGAATCATCAACCCTTTTTTTTTCATCTCGTTTGGACGTTTGTGAAGTGGGGATTTCTTCTCTTGGATTGGAAATAAGGTAAAACCATGGTAAAACTCACGGATGTGATGATTATTCGTTTTGAGCGATCGAACGAACGTTTGAATGTTTAAAGTGTGAAATTAGAATATCGAGAATTCAACTCTTTCTCTAGATTCTCTGCCAAACTTGATAGCGTTTATTAGCGAAATTAAAACGAAAAGCAAATTTCATTTCAGCTCCATTCGATTTTCGGGCCTCCTCGCAAAAAAACAAGCTTGATCAATATTTGGGAGAAATTCTGATTCTTGACTCATCGGAAGCTACCATAAAATATAATGAGGCTGTGTAACATATAATAACGAAAAAAAAAATAATAATAATGCGCTGCTCTAGTTTAAAAAAAGCTTGAAAATTAATGCTGGTGAGTGAAATTTAAAAATTAAAAAAAAAAAATTAAAAAAAAAAGAGAGAGCAATAACATCAAAATTACAGCAAAGCAACTCGAGTAGCAGCAAAGAGATTTTTGTATTTTTTTTTTTTGAAAGAATTATCCTACAGGATATTTGAATTCAGCATATAGATAACTATTGAACCTCCTCCCTCATTCTCACTAACCCCCTCCACAATTTTAATCAGATAAATGGAATAATTTTTTATTGCTCTCTAAACACGCTTGAACTTAATTAAAGCTATAGTCTTCGAAATTTTATTACCTTTCATTACTTGTTTTATTAAGTTAGAAACTAATGATTCGTTTTAATTTTGGAATCCACAACGAATTTCCACCACTCCACCCTGCAAAATTGCCCCGCTCATTTTTTTTTCTTCTTCTTGGCACTCGTGTGCCTTGTGGAGTTGCTTACGAGAAATAGCCTTGCTATTCTGTTTTCCTTAATTGTCATATGCTTATTACAGTAAGTAACTTACTGTGGACATTTCATCAAAGCAATCCTCATTCCTTTCACGACCATAATTACGTTTTAAATGCAACTTA
Organism: Rhysida immarginata; assembly: GCA_023313115.1. Lineage (NCBI taxonomy): Eukaryota > Metazoa > Arthropoda > Chilopoda > Scolopendromorpha > Scolopendridae > Rhysida > Rhysida immarginata. The sequence goes on from JAHWFO010017185.1 coordinate 2,861,911, forward strand.
TCTTTGCTGTGTAATTTATAGAGCTGTAAAAGTCTCTCGACTAACTTGTTATTGGGATTACGCATGTACAATGAGAAGCGTATACAAATCTATAACTCGTTAAAAAATTTAACATTTCTTGTTATAAAATGATGATTGTAGATCTTTATGTGATGTAAAGTTATTTTGAAGTTTTTGTGAACCCTAGATACAAACCCTTCCCGAACAGCGCTTACTGCAAACCCTCGTCGATTTGACTATCTTTAAATAATATATGTTTTTATAAGAATGTTAATTTTATTATCATTGTTTGGTTCCTAAGTTTATTATAAAGCAAAAAAAAAAAAAAAAATTGAAATCATTTTTCGATTGTAGTCTTTATTTTGAGATCAATTATACGGGTACAGTGCTCCCTCTATATAACGGGACTAAGTTTATAAGCAAATTTATAATGGCAACTCCATATAACGCAGTTTTTTTCTAGAAAATAAAAACTATAGACTCATTCATGTTTACTTCGTTATATGGATTTGCCATTATAAATTTGCCATTATGTACAGTGCTGTTATACAGAGTGGATAAAAAATGAGCAAAAAGATAAAAAATTTCCAAAATCCGATGAACTGATCGCCAACAATCACATGTTGAATTTATTTGTTACCTCCCTATGCACTTCACAGAGACATTTGAATGTTCAACATGGAAATCAAGAAATTACCAAAAATTACTATAATACCATTCACTTTCATGAGGAAAAGCAAATGAAAGGCATATGTCAGCATACAGAACAATTCCAGGATGGCAAGCTACACTGTTCTGGAAATGGTCAACATGATCTGCTTTGGATTGTGATTGTTGGTGATCCGTTCATCAGATTTTGGAATTTTTTTTTTTTTGTTTTGTTCGGAATTCCATGCTGAGCAAGTCTTCAATTGGAATTTTTCGTGTATCTGTTACAATTTTTAAGATAGGATTTGAATGTGTCCTAATTTGCATATTTGGGATGATGAAAAGTGCACCATGGGATAGCTCACCCACAACTTCCTATTCATTGGGTTCATGAAAATTGACATATCTGCTTTGGTTATGAAAATAAATGGGGGAGGGGAGCTCATTTTTTTATCCACTCTGTATAAGAATTTACAACTTTTTCACATTGCTTTCATACTTTTTCACGACCATTTCATATTTTTTCACAAACACTTATTACTTATTCACAATCATTTCATACTTTTTCAAACATTTAGTACTATTTCACAAGCTTTTAATCCATATTCATAATAAACAGTCTAAATTTACAGAACAATTATAGGCAATGATCAATTTTTTGTGCATTTACGTAGCCTCCTCAGACCTGAAGATTAAAAAAGTTATTAAAAAATATACAGTAAACTGTACATGGGGCTTGTTATTTTGTATACATTAAGTGCTTCTGATTGGTTAATAGATGCAGCCATAAACATAGCTAAAAAAAGCTGCTTCAATATTTGCTTACATATCTTTCCTACATGGAGTAAGAGGTCTATTACTCCACATCTTTCCCGTATCTTTCCAGTTTTCTACTTCATTTTTTAGTCGTTTGCTTCTTCATATCTTCATGCCAATCGCCATTATTGACTATGTCATAATTCACTGTGGCGTTTGAGACCTTGCGAAAATTTTCGAATTCTCTCGTGTTTCACGGAAAATTTTCTGATTCACGAGTGAAGGATTGTCTGTCTATAATTGATCATTATCTATAATTGTTCTGTAAAGTTAGACCGTTTATTATAAATATGGATTAAGCGTTTGTGAAAAAGTACAAAATATTCGTGAAAAAGTATGAAAGCAATGTGAAAAGGCTGTAACACTTAATTGCTATTGGCATAGCTCGAACTATAAAATTATTATTGAATTAATAAGTAAAATACATCATGAAAAATTTATTTTTTTGTCGATTACATACTAATTGATGCATTTGAAGTGATACGTATTTTTATAAATAAAATTTTTACAGAGATGTTAATTTTTATTTTCATTATCATTGTTTGGCTCCTAATAGTTTATTTTTTTTCGATTTTAGTCTTTATTTTGAGATCAATTACATTCGTATAAGAATTTAACACTTAATTACTACTGGCATAGCTCGAATTATAAAATTACTATAATACACTGCCTGGACAAAAAAACAAGTCACACGCACTAACATTTTATAGGGCCACCTTTCGCATGAATGACAGCATGCGTTCATCTTGGCATTGATTGTACCAAATCCTGGAAGATCTCGACACTTATTTTTGGCCGAAAGAACATCAAATTCCCGCCAGGATTGTCCAGTGATGAAGGAAGAGCCGGTTCACTTCTCAATGACTTATCTAGGACATCCCACAGATTCTCAATGGGATTGAGGTCAGGGCTTTGCTGGGGCCAGTTCAAGGGCATGAATAAATCCTCATGCTCTTGGAACCAGTTGTTGGCAATGTGAGTTCTATGAATCGGAGCATTGTCATCCTGAAAAATGCCATCACCTTTGGGAAAGAAGTACTGCATTGAGGATAGAAGATGGTCATTCAGTAAACTCAGATACTCTGGAGACTTCATTTTAATATTGCTGCAGAATGTTGCTGAGCCTAGTCCAGCTCAGTAAAAACAACTCCAGATCATGACACTTCCTCCCGACGCTTGAACAGTTGTTACGGTACATGATGGGTTCATTGCTTCATGCACTTCCCTTCTAACTGATGCGACCATCTTGTTGGAAGAAAGTAAATAGGCTTTCTTCAGACCACATAATCTACCATTGCTCAGGGGTCCAATTTTTATACTCCTTTGCAAATTGGAGTCTCTTTTTTCCGAATAGTCGCAGTAACTAAAAGCTTTCTTGTCACAACACAACCGTTCAGTCCTCATAGTTCTCATCTCATTGTCCAGGTGGAAATGGTTTTGAATTCAGTGTTGAAGCTTTTTGTAAGTTCTAAGGTGTTTTTTTTTTACAATTACATTTCACCAATCGTTTTAATGAACTGCGATCACGATTGTTGGGGATCGTTTTTCAACCAAACTATTTCCGTGAGCATGTTTGCTCACCCATCTCTTTCCACGATTTAATAATATGCTGGACAGTTCGCAATCCTATGCCAGTGGTTTCAACACTCTCCTTGCAGGATTTCTGCCCTTGGTGCAGTCCAGTAATTTGGCCCTTCTTGAACTCCGAAAGATCTTTTCCGTGACTGCGTGTAACTTTGTCAGACATGGTTGCTTTCAAATGAATAGTTGCACACTGCTTCTTCACTATTTGAAGGTTGTCGCATGTGCTAACATATGCACATTTTCTACTTACATCAGCTTTTTTTTTTCTCATTTCAAAATATGCATGTGTAAATTGACATCGCGACTACTTTTATTTTGGCCAGGCAGGATATTATAAAATTAATAATTGAATGGGTCTCTGGAAGAAGGGCATCTGTTACATTTTTCCAAAATGGTTTTTTTAATGGAAAAAGGTAAAATATAAAAACATTTGTGACTAAGAAATTTTGAATTTTGAATCGTTATCATATTATTGTTTTGATGAATAAATGACTGTGAAAATGCTTTCCCTTTTAAGCCTCTTCCTTTTTCTAATCACTATAATTCCATGGTAGTATCTGTACTTTCGGAAAGTTAAAACTTGGAAGAAGGTCATATATGATTTTCACAGTGATTACGATCTCGAAATGAGATGCCTTTAGTTTTGGATTTTCCTGTAAAATTTAAAAATTGTAACATGCCCTTCTTCCAGACACCCATTCAATTATTATTGAATTAACAAAAAAAAAATAAAATAAAATAAATAAATAAAAGAATAATACAAGTAAATACATCATAAAAAAGTATATTTTTGACAATTACGCTTTAATTGATACATTTGAAGGATTCAAAAAAAAATTTCATCGTTACAAACCTTCGTGGATTTGACGAGTCATGGTCACTAAAAATTGGAACTATTAGGAAACTATTAGGCTTATGGAATAAATACCTATATCCCTTACTAGAGTAGAAGATCGTGTAAGATTAGCTAATCGCATGAGGGTTTATATGCAAATACGCGAGAGTTAAGAAGAAATTTAGAAACAACATAGTCAATGCTATGAGGGTTAGTAATCGAGGGTTAATTTTAGGTGACAACTTTAACCCTGTCATTTCATGAATCATTTATAGAATTTGTTAATAAGATTGAAGAGTAAAGTAGTCAAACAAGTTTTTAGTTGAAAAGAGATGAGAAAGAGAACAGATGATATTTGACTAATTTAAGAGGTATATTTCCTTACAACAATTTGTAAATGACGTGATATTTGAAAATGAGATGAGAAAGAGAACAGAGCAGCTAATAAATTAGATGGTTTATATTTTACTTCTTTTTATTGTAATCAAAATAATAAGGAAGCACACAAGTTTAGATAAAAAGAACACGTTAATAAACAGCTTCTGATAAATTTGACATTTTGATTATTCTGGTATCAGTTTTGGGAATTAAACATAAATTATACACAATTGGGAATAAAGATTCCTATAGTATTTTAGTAGTTAATCTCTTCATCGTTGCATAATGATCATTATTTGCGTTCAACATTGTTCTTTCAAAAATGATTACTCGAGCAAAATTTCGAATACTTTAACTTAATTCTAACCAGTATGTAGCCGTTTACCCTCTCTATAACAGCTATGTTATTTTTTTCGAATATAGGCTCTAAACCAAAAAAAATCAAAAATTTTAGGAGTGCAGCCAAAAATGCAGCCTAAAAAAAATTTTTTTTCTAATTAACGAATCAATATTGGTAATTGTGAGTTTAACAAAAAAGACCGAACTACTTCGTTTTAGCCTCCCATACTATCATAAATAGTAATTTACATAAGTAATTCTATTATTTTTATAGCCATCTTCAATATTTTTATATACAGGGTGATTCTAAAATGGTGAATCAAAAGTACCAACGCTGTTCTTTGGGTCAAAATGAACATAAAGTTCCTCCTGCAAAATGTCGAAATCCCAACCCTTATACCCTTAAAACCCCATGAAGTTTTTAACAAACCTCGTGAAATTTTGCCATAGTTCGTCATCGTTCCGAAGAAAATCAATCTTTCTTTATATCATCATCACAAGTTTCCATCGTCACCTTTGTAGAAAATAAACGCGCCGTATTCCTTCACAAAATGCTCTTCGTGCTGGGTAATCCCCAGGTAGGAGTGATTGCACTCGCTGAATGTGGAACAAGTGTTGCAGATTATTATGCAGAATACTCCATACCATTGCCTGAGAAATGCCTAATCCAAGAGCAACTGTGCGAGTACTCGTCGAAGGGTCCTCGGTTACATTGTCAAGAACTTAATTCAGTACTCTGCCTGCTAATTTCACGAGATTTTAACAAACTTGGTGGGATGTTTAGGGGTAAAGGGTTGAAATTTCGACATTTTGTATGAGGAACTTTTATGTTCATTTTGACCGACAAGACAGCACTAGGTACTTTTGATTCACCATTTTAAAATCACCCTCTATTTAATATAAAATTTTTATAAATTTATTAATGAAATATGTAAATAATTATAGTAATCTCATTTTAATGAATTAATGTAACTAGAACGTGTAGCATATGAATTCATGTATCTAGAAAATAATGTAGAATATTAATTTCACTCTTAGAAAATTATTGAACAAAGTCTGGATAATTTAAAGTCATGAACTCAAATCCACTGTGTTTATCTACAGCAGAGGATCTGCTAATATTTGCCGATATAAAAAAATTCATCTGTGAGCTACCCTTTCAAAAAGTTTAAGTGGGTCAGAATTTTCCTATAAAAAGATAGTAAGCAAATATAGAAGTAAATAGGTGGCGAAAATTTTCACTGTTAGAAAACAATTGAACAACGTCTGGTCAATTTCTAGCCCTTCAGAAGAATAATTGATCAGTCCGATATATTTTCATTCATAAATTGTTATGAAATTAAAGTGTTAAAGTATTGTCAGTGATTCACCAGCCCGCATGAAGCTCTCACTATTCCAATATGTTGTAATGTCACAGTATGCTCTATCGCTATTGTCAGCAGTTCATGGATAGAGCTATGGCTGCCGCCAAAGAAATAAGGAGTTGCTCTTGTTCATTAACATGAGATTATAATAATTATTTACATGTTTTATTAATAAATTTATAAAAGTTTCATTAAATATATAAATATAAATGAAGACACTTATATAATAATAAAAAGACTGCCTAAATTACTACTTAAGATACTAAGGGATACCGTAACAAAGTACATGTAGTTCGATCATCTTTAGACTGGAAGTTGTGGCCTTTAATTGGTTAGTTTTTCATTTGACCGTCAAATCTGGAGCTACAACCTAAAGTGAATGCGGTCAATATTCGAAAAAATATGGTGCATAGCAATTGTTTTGCTATGCATACATACAGAATTTTTCACTTTATGGGGTTTGCTATGTTAAATGTTAAATACAAAAACTGCCATGAAAACAAAAATTAAGGGAAGTTCATATATTTAATATATTTTATTGAGACTGCATCATTAAATGCAACACTAGTAAGGTTAAATAAATAATTAGATGGAGACAGAAAGGTCCGAGTTTTTATAAAATTCATTCATGTGGAATAGTGGTTTCTTTTCTTCCTTTATTGTTATCCTTGTGTCCACAGTTTTGGCTGTCGTATATTTTTATTAATAATTAGATGGTTGTATTTCAGTAGCCAATAACGTATTACTGAATAACAAATTTATTATTTATTTTACTTTAATTATTAATGAGAGCTATTCCATCTCTATTTAGGCAACGGCATGCCTGTTGACCATTTTAGATTTATTTTAAAAATTTATGGCTCCCAAAAATCCCTGCATAATAGGATCAAATAGCATTAAATCGCTGATAATAGGATCAATGGGATATTTTATATTTTTAACATGTATAGTAATCTCTCGGTATCTGCATTCACACCATCCGAGGTTTCATGTATCTGTGTCAGATTTTTTGCATACCTCCCCCTTCATAAGCGATGGGAAATTTGCGTATCTGTGGTTTGTTTTGATCTATTTTTATTGGGTTTCCCCTTTTCACTTCCTGTCTTTTAGGGAATTCCCCTCTGTTCACATGGGTATTCAACATAAGTAAACCGTATCAGCGGCATGTCAAGTTAGGGAATATCAAGTTGCCAGTCGAATCAAATTAAAGGCGATTGTCATTTATTTTTATTATGATGGCCAGTTCATTTTTCTTTATCGTGCGGACTTTGGATTTGTTCACTTCACATATTCAGCCGAAATCAGTATTGATCTTTCCCTCAGTCAACATGTCTAAAACTTTCAACTTATTTTCAAGCGATAAAACCTTTCTTGCTCGTTTTGTACAAAGTGGATCAACACTTTTTCTTTTTTGAAACCTTGATAAGCTGTGCCAATGGTGTGCATGTTTTCAACAGAAGGTTCGTAAAAAGCCACTGATATGGTTTACTTGTATTCCCTAAAAGACAGGAAGTGAAAAGGGAAATCCCCAATAAATTTATAATTCAGGATACCTTTGGATATGGGAATTTCCCATCATTTATCAAGGGCGTGGGTATGCAAAAAATTTGGCGTGGATACATGAAACCGCAGATGGTGGACCGTGGATATCGAGGGATTACTATACTTGCTAGAGATATCAAACATCTCAAAGGGTATTTTTTCAAAATGTGGCATATTGAATTGAATTCCTAATTTTGCATAACTAGCTTAACATTCATAGATAAAATAAAAACCTACTGTGCATGTATTTAAAATTAACAATTTTTAAAGTTAAAAAAAGTCAAAAGATAGGAAATAATAAATAAAAATAATATAATTGACCATTAAAAAAATTAATACATAATCATGTGTATATTATAAGAGTCAAAGTAAGACAGGAATAGAAGAGAAGGGAATATGACTCTCAATAGCAATTCGTGGCAACAACCTCATGGTTGTTTTTATTTTGGAAGAACCAACACTCAGCGGTTTTCCGAGCTCAATGAATAATTGGAATGGGGCCCAATGAATAATTGGCTGGAAGAGTAGCGCATTTCTGTCCCAAAGTGGCCTGGAAATAGTGCATACATGAACGAGAAAATGAAAAATAAAAATTTCCGCAGTTGCATTAAACAGAATAACAGATTTACCTTGTGTAGCACAAGTGTCTCTTCTTCGGAAAAAAAACAACCACAAGGTTGTCGCACAAATTGCTATTGAGAGTCGTATTACCTACTCATGTATTCCTGGTAAAGAATTTCTAGGATTTGCAGGTGTTATACATCAATCCTGCTCTATTGATTGCCATATGCCTCAGTCAGCTACCCGATTCATACTAGAAGGTTTATTTGTCAGTGCATCTCAGGGTAGTGGCTAAGGAGTGTGCAACCCCTCCCCCCCAGGAAAAAACCCAAAAAAAACTGAGCACCTTGACATACAATTCCATTGATATAGCTAATCCCAAGCAAAATTTTATGTTCCCTCCCTGAAAAAAATCCTGGGTAAGGCCATCCCTCATCATATAAAAGCCACTGTTTAATGATGGATATTGATTGGTGAAACATCCTCTGCTGTTAGGAACTAACCTAATCAATCTGTTGTAGCATCACATATCATTAAGAATGATTAAGCAATATTTTCAATCAAATATGAATAACATAGAGATCCGCTTAATATGAATCCAAGGGGACAAGATATCATTTCGTAATATCCGAAATTCGTACTATTTGAAGAGTGCATCTACTGCTTTCTTCTTCCAATTCACCAATTTCCTTTTGTTGTCTAACCTCTTCGACAATATCGTCATCGAATTTTAGTTGTATTTTTGTCAAAAATGAATTTTAGTCATATATTTATCAAAATGTTATTTAAATCATTTCGTATTATCTGAAATGTACATAAAAATATTTCGTATTAACAGGATGATTTTACATGTAAAATTCACTGAGGGGGTTGGGGCAGGAAAATTTTTTTGTATTTAACGAAATTTCATACTAAGCGTTTTCGTATTAAGTGGATTATACTGTATGAGGGGGAAGTATGTATATAAGTTACAAATGGAGATAGAAATGAAACAAATACCAGTACTGATTTGAAAACTTTTATTTCTCTGCATAATCTCCCTGTACATTGAGGCACTTGCCCCATTGTTTCACAAGCTCTTCAAAACCAGTAAGATAAAATTATTTGGGCTGCTGCCTGAACCAAGCAATGACTTTCCTTTGAACAGCTTCATTGTTGCTTCCTTTAAGAGAACCGATAGCTTCATCGTAGGGAAAGTGTACACCCAAAAGATGCTTAAGACAGCCAAACAAATGGAAGTTGCTTGGAACAAGGTCAGGGCTATACGGAGGATGCTCGAAGATTTTCCACTTTCTCAGTTGTCTTGTTGGCAGCAAGATGTTCAGTCTTCTGGGATTACGAGAGCATACTGCTTATCATATATCCTAGGCTTTGCTCCTCACGACTTCCATTTGTTTGGTCCTCTTTTAGGCGACAATGAGGCTGTACAAAGGGAAGTCACTGGTTTTGTGGGGCTTGTGGAACGATGGGACAAGTACAGGGAGATTGTGTGGAGAAATAAAAATAGTTTTCAAATCAGTACTGTTTCGTTTCTCTATCCGTTTGTAACTTACTTATTGACTTCCCCTCATATTATGCTTTGTTTTATACAATAATCTAGATAATAATGAAAAAAAAATTGGAACAACTAACTAATAGAACAACCAACACTGGGAAATTTAAAGACGAGGTTTTTGAGCTACCGTTATTCAAAAATGGCTGTTATTTTACAGTTGAATTTTATAGACTATATAAAAATTAGGAATAAAATTTGAAATAAAATTTGCTATAAAACTCATAAAAGACTTGCCACTTTTACTTAACCTGGAAATTTTTTCAATGTGAGAAAAGATTCCTAAAATGCCAAAAAAAATGAAAAATTTTTTACAGTAAAAATAGACCCCCCCCCCCCTGATTTAATAGTAATATCATTCAAATTATGTCAAGTTCAAATTCAATTCAAGTGCTATTAAAACTAAGTGAAACTACAGCATTTTTTACATTTTTAAAATGTGAATCAAACTTCATGATACTATAGCAAGGGAATTTTTTTTTTTTTTCTTTTTTGAAAATCCTCTTAAAAAAAACAAAACATTTTTGTGATCAGGTCCTACCTGATCATAGATAAAGATAATTTATGTAAACATGTTTATTACGTTTAGATGAGACACCATTTCATTGGTGGGAATATCATATTGCACATGTACACTGTAAATAAACATAAATAAAGGTCACTTCTTGGAACAATAAAAGTCAAATCATTATTGTTGCAATAAGCGGTCTTTATTTATGGCCATTTGATTCTATTATACTTTATTAGAATAAACTATAAACAAAAATGATAATTTTTTTTTAATTGATGCAAAAAAAAGTTTTATCAGTCCATATCAGTTGACATTATCTGCGTATTGAATCTGTAAATTAACACACGAGATGATCATGACTTTGATACATTCTGAGAATAGATGCCGTTATGTTGTGTGATGATTAAGCAGATAATACTGGGATAATTCTCACTTAATAAATAAATAAATGCAAATACGGAAGAGGAAAATGAGTTCAAGAGCAATGTTTCAAATTAATATTCTAAATTGTGTTTGCATAGTAAAATGCTCCCTTTGACATAATGGCAAATTTATAAAGGCAACTCCATATAACGAATTTTTTTTTCCAGAAAAATAAAAACTGCAGACTCATTCATGGTTGGGAGGTGATGGTTGATAAAATCATGTTTTCACAATTTCCAACTGTAAATGTCAATACTTTCTTTAGATTTTAAGTAAATAATACCAAGAATGTACCCATTTTTATAATAATAATTCATCCCAAACTTTGATAACAGATCAGATTGTGATGCACAAAATTTCCGTTTCACCTTGTCCCGACGACAGGAGTTGGCAACAGTGGAAAATAAACATGGCGGCTGCTTTGGTACCACTCCTCGCATACTTGATTAAGAAAAGTCTTTAAAGAAAGCATTATGATTACCTATGGATCAAACAGTTAAGAAAAAAGAGAGGAAATAAGCATCAATAAAATTTATTTGATTGCTTTCATTAGGGATAATACCTCAGTGTGTCAGCAAAGTACAATTTTACTTTAGCATCTATGTAGCGGCTTTGCATCATGGATATTACGCTAAAGTAAACAGATTCACGGTATTGAAGGGAATGATCACCCATGACGAGTATGAGTTTCTGAATGAAAGTGCTCCTTTTTTCTCCCAACACTCTCACAAATAACAGTAACTGACAATCACTTTAATTTTCGACATAATTATTAAGAAATTGAAAGAAAATAAACAAAAACAGGAAAATGCTGTGCTAACTTGTACTATGGTTGAGAATCATTCTGCCTGTAACTGATGCACTGTTGGCCTAGCATTTTTCCTACTTTCTTAATATCTCTGGCCAAAATCAAAGTGGTCATCAGGGATGGTTTTGAAGGATACAATATTATTTCCGAGAATGCTCGGAAAAATAAAGGAATGTCTGCATGCAATTTCACCATCTTTTGCAATTATAGCGTACATATAAAGAAACCAATCGTGTCTTTTAAATATGCTTTACCATATACGTAAACTGTGCTGAACTATATAAATAAAAGGAATTTGTTTTTGATTGGATAAGTTTTATTGATCGTTAATAACAAAATCACATGTGACAGTGATTGAATTCAACTGTTAAAAACGTTCATACTGATTCCCAAGCAAAAAGGTCGAGAATCACATGACTGAAGTAGATCAAAAAGAAAGTGTATGAAAGCTCAATTGGTGATTTAGCTGTTAATCCATTTCATACATCTGTTTAGATCACAAATACAGTACAATCTGTTTTTGCTTGCCTGCAGTCACAAATTTCCGATTTTCTATCAAAGTGAAAGCGAAAAATCTCCAAGTCACGGGATTGTCTTTTTCTCCGAAGCTTTCCAAACCTAACATTTTCTGAGATAACTCATAATGGTAACTCGTTATAATAACATGGATTGGTCCTGATATTGCCGTTATGTAGAGGAAGCACTGTATTTAAAAAAAAATTCTCTCTTCTGTTGCCATTCATAATGATTAGATGAGTAGACTGATTAGAATTATTCGTACCATAACTATTTGTATCATGCCGATGAAGTTAATTTGTTATGCTTTAAAAGACATTTTAAATTTGTTATGCTTTAAGTGAAGCAACTTACAATTTCTGGCAATATGAAACTGAATATTGAAAGGTTTCCATAGAAACTAAATCTTGAAAAATATTGCTGTGCCTACTCAGCAATAATAATTTTGACTTAGGCTTTGTCAAAATTTTTTTAATTAAGTGGGTAAAAACATTTTTTATAGTAGGCCTATAAAATTTGTTAAAGGACAACTCAATGGTCACATACATTGCAGACCCATTCGAACGGGCTCCAATGCTGTTTTCGGATGGCTCCCAAATTCTACTTCCAGTTTTAAAATTTTTTCAAAAGGTATCTCTTTGCAAATTTTGATGATTTATTTTTTCATTTCATGACATTTATGATGTATATATACACGTTGTAAGTTTGAAACTTTACAGAAAATTCACTTGTTTTCCCTCGAATTTTTGTTCACTTTTCCATCGCCAAAGGCCTTCGCGATAGCCAGATTATGAAAGATAAATGATGGTTACCATTTGTTTTATTGTTAATCCTTCATTGCTTTTCATGTTCTGCAATTATTTGTAAAGAATTTGTTATGTTTTTTAATTTATATAAATAAATGCCATAGTTCTAGATCTTCTAATGTACAGCTATCCATTTTATCTATTGGCACGGCAGGGGGGTTCGTTCTAACACAACTCGATTTACCATGATCGCAATTTTTGATCATTTTTTCATCTCGGGACATTTACGATGTATACAGTCATGCTATACATTCGAAACGCTTAGAGAATTAACTTCATTTTCTCAATTTTCCATCACCAAAAGCAAATGGGAAAGTGAATTCTCAAAAATAAGATGGCACCAATCATTTGTTACTTCGATTGCATTTAATTTACTACACTACTGTTTATAAAAATCGCAACACCCTGATGGAATGGTCTAATCCATATGCAATTTGCAATATTTGCATACAATGGCTCAGAGTATAAATGATTAGATTTTCAGAGTAATTGCTTGAAAGAACACCATGCCTCGACGACGACGAAGGGTACCATATCAACAGCTGACAGACTTTGAAAGAGGACGCATAATTGGTCTGCGTGAAGCGGGATGGTCGTATCGTGACATTGCTGCTCGTGTAGGACGTAATGCAACGACAATTATGCGTGCATGGAGGCAGTGGAGCGAAGAGAACAGGGCACACCGAAGACCAGGCTCAGGAAGACCCAGCACGACGACACCGCGAGATGACAGACACCTCTATCGCATGTGTGTAGCAGATCGTACAGCCACTTCCACAGTGTTAGCAAAACAGTGGGGTGCTACAGTAGGCAGGACAATGTCTGCTAGCACTGTACGACGCCGTTTGATTTCCAGAGGATTGATGGCACGAGTACCATTGTTGCGGATTCCTTTGACTCAAAACCACCGGCGCCTCAGGTTGCAATGGGCCCATCAACACCAACAGTGGCAAGCTGAATGGCAACAAGTTGTGTTTTCGGATGAGTCAAGGTTTAACTTGTAGCACCATGATGGCAGGATACTAGTCAGAAGACATCGTGGCGAGCGCGACCTTCCAGAATGCATCCTGCAGCGTCATTCAGGACAAACGCCAGGGGTGATGGTGTGGGGTGCAATCAGTTACCATGGCCGTTCCCGTCTGATCAGAATCCATGGCAATCTGAACAGTGACCGGTACATCAGGGAAGTTGTGCAACCCGAGGTCATCCCATTCCTGCAGAACCTTCCAGGCGCTGTATTCCAACAGGACAATGCCCGACCGCATGTGGCCAGAAATGTCCTCGCCTTTTTCCAAGCACATCAGACTCCCTTGTTTCCCTGGCCTGCTCGTTCACCAGACATGACCCCAATCGAACATGTGTGGGACAGGGTTGCTCATCGATTGGCTCGTCAGACTCCTGCAGCAGCAACTGTGAATGAACTGTATACCCGTGTAGACAGAGCATGGCAGGACATTCCCCAGGCCCTTATTCAGAGCTTGTTTGACTCAATGCCACGACGTTTAGAGGCTGTAATTGCATCCCACGGTGGTTTCACCCGATACTAATGTGACAATAAAACGCATTGTATTGACCTGAAAATCTAATGGTTTCTTTTCTGACCCATGATATGCAAATTCTCCAAATTTAATGCAGATTGGGCTATTCCATCAGGGTGTTGCGATTTTTATAAACAGTAGTGTACATTAACAAATTCTCCATCTTGCTGACCTTAGTTGAATGTTCGCGAACAATTTTTCAGGTTATTAATCGTATCTGTTCTTGTCTAGCGCGATTCGATGTAACGCGGTCACTAAAACGTGGTTTCTGACGACCAAGTTCGAACGGGTCCGTCTTGTACATCTTTATTTAGATGTTAAAATTAGCACATTAACAACATTGTGGCATGTTTAAGATTTTTAGGTCAAACTCTAAATGTGTGAAAAAAAGAAAACTCTGAATGCAATATCTAATAGTGGGGCTCGAATTAAAAAAAAGATTAATTGTACCATGGTTATTAATGTGCTAATCTTAAATTAAGTTGTATGTGATCTTTAGAGTTGTCCTTTAAAATAAATTATGTGTGGCATAAAAGGATCTTGATAATGAAGTATGAACTGATCTTCAAGAGAGTAATCATGTGGGTTTAATGCAGGTCATTTTTTTTATTTGCTAAATCTTAATTTTTGCTTTTTTATTATCAAGTGAATGTATTAACACATTTTTTCATTCATAAGCCCACTTTTGCCCACTATCAAAATTTATAATTAAAGAGAAGAAATTGTTTTTAAGCTATACTTATTTCTGGCTGCAATTCTAAAAGAAGATGAATGAACAAATGCTATTGGTCCAGCCAACTTCTTTTAAAATTCATTTGTAAATGTCTCTTACTGAGGAAGTCCCACTTCACAAAACTCTCGATTAACTAAATGATATTGGCCTTTTCCTTAATATTTATCTTTATATTTAACTCTATAGAATGAAATTTTGCTAGAAAAGAAAAATTGTTATTTTTTGTGGTATTTGCGTTTTGAAAGTTTAGAGAGCCAATCAGAGATTCTGTATGATCAAGCCAATCAGAAAACTCCAGAGATGTTGCATTTCTGGATAACTTACGTGGAATCGTGAAGTTGCCAGAGGCGATTTTGCCCAATTGTTTTTACGTTTTTGTGATTGAATTTACTGCAACTTCGTAATGCATGTCAGTTGTGGTATTTTTTTCATTGCATTCTTCATAAAAATGTATCTTTTTTTTTTTTTTTTTTTTTATTTTTTTTTTACCTTTCTGTGTCAAGGATGTTAAATAACTATTGGATCTGTTTTGAAATTAAACCTAGCAGGGGATCAGCTTATTGAGGCTTTGCTTGATCTTCCAAGTAAAGGGACAAACACAAACATCCACGCTATCAGAGGGTTTAGAACCCGTGACTCTCTGGTCGCTTGCTTTGTGCAATATGAATTCCTTTGTATGGTGGCCTCTTCGGTATCGAATTTCTCGTAAATTAAAATCCATATCGGTATAAAATATTTATGTATTTCCAAATTTCTGGTCAACATTTAATTCCAAACACGTTTGAAATCGTGAATAAAGTTTCTTCAAACCCTCTGCATAAAATTCCTCCACCTAAGTTTTGCATTGCGATTTTAACTCTAGTTTCTTCAAGTTCTTCAGATGCTGGCCAATTCTTGAAGTGTAGAAAAAGATGGTAGTCACTAGGCGTGAGTTCAGTCCATTCACCGGCATCATTTCGATTCACTCAAACCAAAAAAAATTCAAGCAAGTCCAGTCTTGAAGGAAAATCTTCTTATCTCTTAAAGCTGGTAGATCTCCTCCTATTCTCGTTGCAGGAATATATATTCCACCCCAGCAACCAGCACAGGTCTATGCCAGTCTTTGCAATGGACTAGACAAAATATTGTCTACAAATTCCACTTTTCACCAGATAGTTTTGGTTGGAGACGTCAACCTCCCGGAAATAAAGTGGACTGAGACTATCTTAGTCCCTCACAGCCGATCCTCGCAGCATCTTATCGACATGGCTGATTCCTACCAACTGAAGCAGAAGAACTTTACTCTTAACCAGCGCGGAGTACTTCTTGATCTTTACTTTACTTCTGACCACAACAGTGCAGTTATCCCTGCATCTGATCCAATTCTGCCTGAAGAAGATGCCCATCCCGCTCTTTCCTCTGAGATTCCTATTTCTGACTATAAGCCTAAAGTCACGTCAACCGTCCCAGACTTTAGAAGATGCAATATTACGCACATCCAACAAAATCTTCATTATGCTTTGGGGCCAGTTCAATTTCATTTCACCAACATCAATGAAGCATTTGATAGTTTTCTTCACACTATTCGTGAAGTTGTGTTGCAGCATACACCTACGAAGAAAATCGGACAGTCGACCTTCCCCTCCTGGTTCTCTGGATATCTGAAGCAGCTGGTCTTCATGAAAAAGGCAGCACATAAGAATTACAAGTTATCGGGCAGCAAAGCCGATCATGATGAGTTCAAGCGGTTACGTTCCATCTGCAAGGAGGTGACCTCTCAGTGTTATTTTTCTTACATCACTCACATTAATTCCACAATCCCTTTAAACTTAAGATCATTCTGGAGCTTTGCGAGGGAAATGGGTAATGCCTCAGTGCCTCAAAATAGTTACACATTCAATGGTCGATCTGAAACGTCTCCTGCAGGCGTTTGTAACCTCTTCGCCGAGTTTTTCTCTTCAGTCTACCCATGTGCTAAGTCTGATGTTCCTTTATATTTATTCAATAAACAAATCACAGTACCTTCTTGTTTTGTAACTGTGGAGGAGGTTGAAGCTAAGTTGGCTTCACTGGATGCTTATAAGGGAACTGGGCCTGATTTGATTCCTCCCATTGTTCTGAAATCTAGTTGCAAGTTGATTGCTCCCCAACTGACTGTTTTTTTCAATAGATTATTGGAAGAAGGCATCTTTCCAGATTCATTAAAGTCTAGCTACGTGGTGCCCATTCCTAAATGTTCAGATTCATCAGATGTCTCTAACTATAGACCAATAGCAATTCAATCTGCATTGGGAAAGGTATTCGAATCCTTGGTGCTTGACTGCATTAATTTTTCCGCAAAGTGTCTGTTTGCCCAAGAACAACACTAGTTTACTTCTGGAAGATCCACTGCCACAAATCTTGTGGTATACGAAAATTACATCTTGTCTGCGTTCTCTAAGGGTTTACAAGTTGATAGTATATATGTGGACTTTTCTAAAGCTTTTGATTCCGTCAGTCATGAACACCTCTTAGCCAAGTTAAAATCATATGGATTTGGTGGCAGTCTCCTTAAGTGGTTCCGATCATATTTAAGCAACCGTAGTCTCATTATCAAGTTTAACGGGGCTACTTCAAACCCGTTTTTAATGCATTCAGGCGTCCCGCAAGGCTCCCACGTTGGTCCCTTTCTGTTCAATGTGTTTATTAATGACATTGTTAGTAGCATCGATGTCCGTTGCCTATTGTTTGCTGATGACATCAAGATTTTTAGCACGGTATCCAAAATCTCAGATTGTACCAAGATACAAAACTGTCTAGAGAAGGTCGTAGAATGGTGTTTTAAGAATTCAATGAAGCTAAACGCCGGGAAATGTGCAGTTGTAACTTTCTTCCGCTCTGCTAGTCCCATAACTGCAGATTACTACATAGGAAATACTTTGCTGCCACGAAAGACTGTCATATGCAATCTTGGAGTAACCTTGTCTTCTAACCTAAGCCCCGATTCTCACATCAATGATATTTGCCGCAAAGCCTCCAGAACACTCGGTTTTATTATTAGAACTTCCAGACATGGACTCTGTGTGGACGCCCTAAGAATATTGTTTGTGGGACTAGTCAGACCTATTCTCGAATACTGAAGTGTAGCCTGGGTTCCCCATCAGCTTGGACATTCTCAACGGCTCCAAAAAATTCAGGATCGACTTATACGCATTGCAGGAATTAAACTTGGGTTCGAATATGCCTCGGTACCCATTGACTCCGTTGCGGATTTCCTGGGACTTATTCCCCTGATCAAAAGAATATTCGTGACTTATTCCCCGGATCGCCGCAGTTCACGTCTGACACAGCTTGCTGCACTGATCCGAGCATCCAATTCATTCTCCTGTCGTCCATCACTCGTGAATGCAATCCCGAGATACTTGAATTTCTCCACCTGTCTCAATGAGGCCCCCTAACATGGAGAGCGCACTGAGCAGGCTGTCTTGAAAGGACCAGAACCTCGGTTTTAGCCACACTGATCTTCATCCCAGCTTCTTCACATTTGGCTGCAAACTGGTCTAGTGCATGCTGAAGGTTCGTGCGAGAAGACCCAAGGAGGACAAGGTCGTCAGCAAAGAGCAACCTCTCCACCAGGCAGTCGCCCACACAAACACGCTCATCGCCTCGGCTGCCCCTGTCTATCTAGTCCATAAAGATAATGAACAAGAGGGGCGACAGTATGGACCCTTGGCGGAGTCCAACACCCACGGTGAACGGTCTTGACTTAATGCCATTTATCCGGACACACATCTCAGAGCTTTCGTACAGAGACATGATAGCAACCAGTAATTGCAATTTTTGTTCTAAATGAATTTTTTCTTCTTCTTTTTCGACTCTTTTATCTTTAACTATATTACAAACTGATTCAAAGAACTTGAAGCATTGAAAACCTCAGTGTTCTGCCTTGCTGTCTCGTGGCAGCGAAAGCCCAGTTGATAAGGCAACGAGTGTGATATCTTGGTCTCCGGTTCGAGTGCAGGTCGTGGAATTTTTCCTTCCATTTTTTCCCGTATGGATATTGTATTTTTTAACTGATAATTCTGGGAATGTAAAAACCTTTTCAAAAATTTACCGTGAAAAAAAGTTTGTGATATTTCAGCATCAAAATCCAATTTTTTACAAACTTTTACAACAAACCTTAATAATGAACCTTAAAGTTGGTTAATAAAATGTATTTTTAAAACATCATAAAGTACTGAATGAAATAAGGGATCGGGGCTATGAAATAAGGGATTGGGGGGATGCCATTTTTACTGGTTCTTGGGGGAGTTGATGATTACAAATTCATTTATAAATCCCTATATAAAAAAAGGCATTTCTCGAGTAAGGCCTCCCCCTCCAAAAACCCATCACTGAAATGACCTAGAGCACAACTTCATTGAATGAAGCTCATTCATGCAATGCATTTGTTTTCCCTTTAATATCCCTAAGTGCTTATTTCCAAAAGTCCCACAACAAAAATTACAGGTAATTAAACGTGTTAATATTTCATTCATTAAAGTACTTTTCTGTTATTGCACTTATTTATTATATCATAGCTATCAAATTATGAATGAAAGGGAGACTCCAAGTACACGGACTCACTGATTTTGATAAAAAAAAAAATTCTACATGTAGCTTTCACCAAATTAAACACCCATGCAAACCCATTCAATGCACTTCTCAGAATTTTCTGAGAAAAAATTCATAAAGTTTGCTATAATTGCCTGCACTTCTTTAAAAATGTCTGAATTGTAGTGTGTTCAGGTGGTCTAGTGGTAAAACGTTAGAATTCTTTTATGCAGGTACAGGTTCAAATCCTGTCATTGATAATTTTTTTTTCTCTTCATAATTTTTTTTAACATATATGGGAATGTGTAATTCATCTACTAAATATATTTCTGATTTTCCAATTTGCTACCATCTTTTTTTTTATTTTTATTTATTTATAAAATGCATATAAGAATTATTATAATTAAACATAATCTAAAAATTTCGATTTGCTAAGGTTATTTTTACATGAATTGAAAGGTTGTTACAAGTTATATTTATTTTCTGTTTTTAAAAAACCACAAAAGAAGTTGTATTTCTCGTTAGGTAAAGACCGAGGTAATAGCTAACTTTTGCTCCTAGAAATAGGAAATTGTAATTTGGTGGCTAACATGCTAGTTATAAATGTTAATGAAGGGTGATTGATAAACTTTAGATACCAATATGATGCATTATATTTAATGGTATGTACAGTTCATTCCAAAAGCATTTTCACTTGCTTGGCAGGATTTGAGCTAAGCGAAGTTGATCGGTTATAAAGTCTAGTAGTTTGAACGAACATCAAGAATTTTAAAATGGACTTGACTGTCCAGAGTGAAAATAGGGATAAAGTTTATGACTGGTGTGGGTGAATTACAGTACTTTTAACTGAAAAGATTAATCTCAGATGTTTAAATTATTGATGAAAATAGGAACGAAAACTCCACAGGCTGAATTCAAACCAGGAACCTTCGAAGAGTTGAAGTTTCCCGGTTCGAATCCAAGCAGTGGAATTTTCTTTCCTATTTTCATCACTAACTATTTAATTTATTTATTTTTTTTCCCTATTTCGAACATTGATAATTTTACTTATTACTTTTTAATTCTGTAATATTTTGATACCGAAATTGTTCATGCTGCCATATATTACAATATACCATATAGTAAACAGCATATTGTATACTGCATAAATATATCCTTCATATATAAGATACTGTATTGTTATACATTATTTTTTCCCGTTATGGATGAGAATAATTTTTTTATTTTTTGCCAATACATTATTTTTTTAAGCATAAACCCAGAAGATATACTGTATTTCATTTCGAAAGATTGGTAGCTATTTCCTAAATACCATAATAGATTTATACATTATCATATATATTATTATTTTCTTAAATGTGCAGCAAACATAAAGTTAATTTTCTACTATTGATTATTTCCCCCTGAGTGGATGCCCCCTTACCGTGGGTCAGGGGTTTGGGTGCTTCAGGGATTCTGTGAGCTATGCTGGTTGTAGCACCGCTACTTTAGGGTCACCCTTACCAGAAAGGTCATGGTTGAGAAGTGAGACGAAGAGTATCCAAACAAACATATATCTCATGATGTCGACGAATGAGAGAATTCATACTGCAACGGGTGTGGTGCAAGTTAAAGTCACCCGCGTTCGGGAGTTAGGCAGAGGCTCTCGTTCGAAAAATAGTCGACAGTCTCCCGGCTGTTATTTCAACCTTCCGTCGGGTGCAACTGATCTAATAGGCACAGCTCTCATATTATAGATCGCCTTCGCCCTTTTAGATGCCAGAAACACTTGAAACTTTGAGTAGCTGTCTCTTATTTAGTAACCTTTTCATACATATTCGTTATTTCATGTCAAAATTTTTTGATTGAGGATAGTGATAAAAGTGTTCTGTCAGGCACATTGCCGTTCTAATTTTGCAAAGTTTCTGAGGCATGTATTTTTTCAAAATCAATTCACTAAATTGAATTATCTTATTCATTTAACAAATAAATACTGTAAATTTATAATTGTATTTATAATAAGACATGTGTTTCATAATGCGGCCTATCAGGCACATTTACTGCTCTTGTAAATTTTGTGAATTTGTCATTTTTTTATAACTCTTACGTTTTAAATTAATAGAAAACTCTTAAAAAACGCTTTTCTTTAATGGAAGGATGATTTAAAAAATAAAGAAAAGATTTTATGGTTACAATCGGATCTTTTAGTGGAATGTGCCTAACAGGCTCACTGCGCCTGAAGATGTGACTAACAGTATTGCACCTGACGGAAGGTTAATTAGCGTAATTTATAATTAAAAATTGCTTATCGTCGTTGTCAAACCAATACCTGCTATGTGCCATAAGTAAATTTTGAGATATTGAAAAAAAAAGTCTCCTGTAAAAATTTTTATGAAGGGAAATATTAAAAACTATTTCAAATTGAAGTTATTGGTGTTAAACGTAATATTTGCAACAATTTAATATTGTCACATAGCAGTTTTTATTTGACAATATTTTAGCTGCTGCACATAGCATATTTTATAAAGTGGTCATGGTTCATCGTATAGTGGTTATAACCACATGGCAGTTCTTTTATATGCAAGTTTGGTTACTGAACTCGTTGCAAGGGTCAAAATATTGGAATCTCAAAAAGTGCACATAGCAGATATTGGTTTGACAATGATGTTATGCTGGCAAATCAAACAATCCTCTCCACAGTGATGTCACAATTAACAACTTTGCTAGCATTGATGATCAAATTAACAACAGTTACCTCAACAATTAGCAACAATAACAATAAACAACAATACGGCAAATAGATTTTTAATTAAAGAGATGGAGATGGTTTGTTTACCGTCAAATTTTGACGGGATCCATCTAGTAATTATTTAATCTGTGTGAGTTAAATGTCATCCCAAAAGTTGCAAAATTTATAAAAATAATTAAATGCGGATAAATTAACTTCTTTTTTAAATGCTCATTTATCACTGTGGATCATTAATTATAATAATTCGTATATGCATTTTATTAAAAAAAAAAAAAAATGATGGTAGCAAATTGGAAAATCGGAAATATATTTTGTAAATGAATTAAACATTTTATAAAGAGAAAAATTATGAAGAGAAAATTACCTAACCTGTTAAAAAGTTTTATGAAGAGAAAAAAAAAATTATCCAAGTTTGGATTTGAATCCCTAACTGCAAAACAGAATTCTAGCATTTTACCATTACACCATCTGAAAGCTAAAAAAATCTGTGCTACAATTCGAGCATTTTCTAGGAAACTTTTGAAAGTGCATCGAATGGCTTTGCATGGATGTTTAATTTGGTGAAAGCTATACGTAGAATTTGTTTTGTTTTGTTTTTTATATCAAAATCAGTGCCCTTTCTCTCTCTCTCTCTTTCTCTCTCTCTCTCTCTCTCTCTCTCTCTCTCTCTCTCTCTCTCTCAATCATACAAATTGAATCCTACTAAAAAATATTCATCAAATGTTTCATGAAGCACTGATAATAAACCGTATTAAAAATAAACTGAAAACATACTTTCTAATAAAAATAACATATAATGACCTGATATAGAGTTCAAAGTGAAAATATCAACCAACCAGTAATTTTTATTGTTACCAAAAAAATAAATCGTTTTCATTTTATAATGCTATATCAGTATAATAAAATAAAAAGGTTATTAAAAATTATTGCATTATGTAGAAATATTAAAACACATTCATTGTGTAGTGTAAGCAGGTGACGTTCTATCATAGATATTTTTTTTTCTTTTTTATTCATTGAACCATTTGGTATTGTTATCTTCACAATATCAAAATATTTTAAAGGCGTTTGAGTTTAAAAGTTCTCCATTCCAGTCTGTTTTGAAATGAATTGAATTTTTAAAAGAATAGCCTTATGTAGAAAGTGGTATGAAGTGAATGTCCTTTCAAGAAGAAACATTATTCTCACCTCTTAAGCAGGATAGAAAAGAATTATGTAGTTTAATTATTTGTATTTGTCATTCAACTTTTAAGGAAATTTTTGCTAGCCAGTCTAATACTTTCTTTCACTATATGTCAAGTTGTGTTCTTTGTTTTTTTTAACATTTATGAATATATCATTGCTGCTCTACATACCACAGGCCTTTTGGTTTTCAATGAGTTTTTCTTAAAAAGATATAGAAGTTCACAAAGAAAAGAAAAAGTAGAACTTGATTGTAATATGAAGAATGTTTTATCTTTTAGAAATTACAATTAAGTTGAGTTAATGACAATGCAGGAGTTTGGTGAAATAATGTACACTTGGCAATGATACATGCTATTTTATTTTGCAGTCAGTTATTCATTTGTGTTTTTTTTTAGGTTTTCTGTTATGTTAATTTATGTTCAGATATTCAGTTATATTTTCTTGCTCAGTCTTAAATTTTAAAAGATGATTAAACTCTGGTATCTTTCTTATAACTTTTCTAATTTTGGATGAAACTCGGGCACGATAAACTAAAAATATGTCCAAATTTTAATATCATTAAAAATCAAATGTATGAGAGATAGATAACATTATAATTTTATATTTTATCAATTGACTCCCTTTCCTGTACAATGATTATAATTTTATATTTAGCTATTGACTCCTCTTCCTGTGCTAAATTTTTTACTCTTCAGAATTATTTTGTTTTGAAGGGGAAGGGGAGAGAAGCAAAATTGAAACATTAATTTATGAAGGTAAAGGAAACCCAAGTTCAAGTACCAGTTTTTTATATATATTTTTTTATTTTGTATCATTCCATTGTTGACAGGAGATTAGCATGTTCAGTAGAATCATTGGCTGACAAGATCAGGATTTTATTAAAAAAAAAGAAAAAGGTTTATTTGTAACATGCTTATTACAGTTACATTATTAAGGGTTAAGTTATTGAGAGGAAAGAGAATGGAAGGGTTTTCTTATTAAATTCCAACAAGTGTGCTTGTTAAAGAACTTGTTGGGAAAATATTTAAGGACGGAATTTGCTACTAGTTTGTGGTGGGATGTCAAGAAGATTATTGAAATCAATTTTAAACTATACCTAAAAAATTATTATGAACATCGAATAGAAACATGATATCAAATGTTACAGCTCACGCATTAGTTATTGCTGATGTTGCTGTTTATTATCCTGTTGATAAAACAAAAAATTTTGATGGAAAATTGTTGTAGAAAAAAAAAAAAATTATAAACAAGAATGCGAACTTTTAAAATAATGTCTTTATGTAGTTAAAATAGGATAATAATTAAGTAATGAAATATAATAGGTTATTAATTATGAAAATGTTCAGCTAGTACCAAGAACGGATGCGCTCTGGAAGTACATACGTTATAAAGTTGAAATTTAACACATAGCTGTGTAATACTACCACAATGATGGAAAAAAATCTGAAACTGGAGATAGAATTTAATAATCTTTATATCTATATGAAGGGTGATAAAACAAAATAATTTTCATCCGTTCTTGTTTGTACAGTCGTCCCTCCACAACTTGGAATCCTCAGTTCCAGAGCCTTGCCGTCTTGTGGATTTTCCCAACTTGCGGAATTCTAAGATGGTGGACCTCTCACGCGATTTTTTTCAAAAAATTGTTTTCCATTTTTTTTCAAATTGTGAAACAACATGTGTAGAATAAAATTTTTTGATATAATTTTAAGATTATGCAGGTAGAAAATAAAAATTAGCAATTCTGATAAAATTGAATCTGAAATTCTTTCAGAATAAATTGGTAC
>JAHWFO010017185.1:2887515-2948859 GCA_023313115.1 Rhysida immarginata
AATAAGAAAATAGAAAATGCTGTGCTATTGAAGCATGTAGAGTTTTGAACAATGAAATAAGAGATCCTAGAGGCTTTAGAGATAATGTGGTTTATATGTTAGCTGAAAGATAGGTTTGTGCTTAAAAACGACCCCTAGATCCTTTGTGGTATTTGTTTATCAAGAGAAGAACCATTAAGGGAATGTTTCAATGAGTAAGTGACCGAGTGACTTTTACATTTTATTTTCAATACACCAAGAGCTAATAGAATATAGATCTAGTTGCAAATCAAAGCAGTCAAGAGGGGTACGAATAATTTTGTCCACTTTGATGTCATCTGCGAACAAAAACAAAAAATCTACTGACCGTGCACGGATTTTGAAAATTTTCTTGGATAAATTTTGATTTTCTTTGATTTTCCGAGTTCGTATCTACGGCAATTCATAAGTCAAACCGTCGTAAGTTGGGGGTTGACTGTACTAGTTTTTTATTTCTCAAGATGATGCAGATTAGTTTTTAATTACCACATAAGAATTTCTCCTGTAATTTTTTTAATGGAAAATCAACCATTAGAAGTCTTTTTTTTTTTTTTTTTTTTTTATTTTTTTTTATTACAAAAAAAAAATTATCCACATGCAGTTTTTGATTTTGCTTCTGTTTAAGCTTAATCAAGTATTTTGTCTGAGAGTCATTAGAAGTCTATATAAAAATGGGTTATGCAAAGCAAACACAGCACTTTACCAATAAAATATTTTCAAAGTAATTTTATAAATTTTTGTTTAATTAATTAATTTGCTAAGATTCACCACAGTATGTTAAAAACAAATATTAGTTAGTTTTTGTTTTTTTTTTATTTTCAGGGGTTGTTACAAACTAGAATAGAAATCTACTCAGAAAGTAAATTCCGATACCACAGTGCAAATTATTGGCAAAAAAGCTACGTCCAGAAAAATAAATTCTGTATGGTATTACAATACTCATTTCCAAAAAAGTTGGGGCAGTGCAAAATATATAGAAAAAACAAAAAGGGATGATGTAACAAAACTTTCTCGTGAATACAAAATAGCAGATACGTTTATGAAATGACATAAATATACTGTGTGCACCAAAACATTTTGTATCGTGGCCGGGACGTTCATTTTGAATGGGGGTGTTGCAACACGTTCCAAAATAGTAGGGACATACGTTGTAGAAAGCGCCGTTAGTAGTGAACCTTCCGAATTGTTCGGGAATAATCTAGAATGATGACGTCGTACTACATTCCGTATAAATAACAGTTGCCATCCGTCGTTCAGGTAACTTATTCGGAACGATGGGTCGAGGCAAGCCAGTTAGCGAAGATCTTCGTGTTCGAATCATTCAAGAATTCACAAACAACATTTCTCAGCGTGCAATAGCCAGAAGATTTAACTTGTCATCATCTACAGTACATAATATTATCAAGCGCTACCGAGATAGTGGTGAGATCACAGTTCGGAAAGGCCAAGGTAGAAAACCTATTCTGAATGCTCGAGCTCTTCGGATCCTCCGACGTCACTGCGTCACGCATAGGAATGCTGCGATTACGGACATAGCCACGTGGGCTTGCGATTTCTTTGGGAAGCCATTATCGTTGAATACTGTACGCCGGTGCATCCACAAATGCAAACTTAAGTTATACTGTGCACAACGGAAGCCATACATCAACAAACGACAGCAACGTCGCCGTCTGATATGGGCTCGAGCCCATCGCAATTGGTCCCAAGCACGCTGGAAGAACATATTGTGGTCCGATGAATCAACCTTTACGATTTTTTACGGAAATAATGGATGCCGTACACTCCGGACCAAAGACGAAAAGGATATTCCCATGTGCTACAGGCGTTCGGTACAGAAACCACCGTCTGTCATGGTCTGGGGCTGTATTAGTGGCCATGGAATGGGAGACTTGCACATCTGCAATGGAATGGGAGACTTGCACACCGTCAATGCTGAAGCGTATATACAGATCCTGGAACAAGCTATGGTGCCATCCAAGAGGCGCCTATTTGGACGACGTCAGTGTATATTTCAACAAGACAACGCCAGACCGCATGCAGCGCGCATAACTTCTGCATGGCTACGTCGGCAGCGCATTCGTATGTTGGATTGGCCCCCTTGCAGCCTGGATCTGTCGCCTATAGAAAACGTTTGGCGTATTATTAAACGAAAACTACGACCCCGGACAGTTGAACAGCTGAAAACCTATATCCAACAGGAATGGGACAGAATTCCGGTTACGGTGTTAGAAAGATTGGTGTCATCGATGCCCAGAAGATTACAGTGTGTCATCAAGAGGAGAGGTGAGCCACACCGTGGTAAACGCCGTGCTGTCCCAACTTTTTTGGGAGTGTGTTGCACGTGCCAAACAGGAAAACCACCTGTATCTTTCTTTAAGCATATAAGATATGTGATCCCATGCCTAATTTATCGTTTATGTATTGTAATGCGTTGAAATAAACGGCAATACAATAATCCAAACAAATGTGTTGGAGTTCTTCTTATATGTTGCACTGTCCCAACTTTTTTGGAAATGAGTATTGTACTTTTTTCTTTTACTTTTTTGAGTCAAATTCATGTGTAATTCATCTATTCGAAATACAAAAATACTTGATATTGTATTCAAGTAATCCCAATTGTAGATAATAATTTATCTAGATAATTTTAAGTTTTTAACTTAATTTGATAGAAAATAAACTTGAACTATTCTTCGATGTAACAGCATTTTATGTTGCTTTATTAAAACATTATTTCAGGAATTTGAGTAATTTAGTTTATATTAGTTTAGTAATTAACATTACATTTGGATTACTATTATTGTTATATGAACAATGTACTGTAGTGATAGAAGACAAAAATAGACTGTTATAACGTGCACATCATTGCATACAATTAGCACTACATTCCTTTTGAGTTTGCTCTAATAAAAAAAATATTATCCAAATTTTTGTCACTTAATGCTGATCTGGTATAAGAAACAATAAATCTGAACGCCGAGAATAATCATTCCACGCTAACTTGAGTCATTGGTAATGAAATGGCAATTCTGGCTATCTCAGGACTAGCTGGCGTCTGTTTCGCCCACCATTGAAAAATGCTTGCTGACTGTGGTAAATGAGGAAGTTGCTCGAATTCCCACAGATGGTGTCATAGATCCCGGCTAGTAGATGAAAAAGTTCCTCTTCTCTCTTCATCTTCAAGTTCATCATGTGGGATAGGTGGATGGCAGATTAATGTTGATGCAGATTGAATTGCAGGATTACTCTCTCGCAATGCTTGGACTTCCTCGGGGGTCCTGGTCATATATCTTCGATCTTCAATATCCTTCACAATTTCGATGGCGAAATCTTGGGCCTTTTGTTTTTGAAGAGGATTAAGCAGTACGATGTATCGCAGATCAAAATAAATTCCAAGGAGGACCGCATTGTTATCCATTATTACTTTTAGACGGTTGCCAAGGGATTTTAGCAAGTCTTGAGCTAACTGAATGCTTCTGCAGTTCCTCTGTAAATCTAACATGCATGTTGTCCAAATTTTCTGGAATTCACCAGGTGTCAGATTTTCCTCTTGTAGTTGCAGCATAGCCACTTTGACAGGATGTAAAACGTTCGCAATGATGGCAACATCATCCCACATTGCAGAAAGCATGTGCAAATCCGTATTGATAGCATCCATATCTTGACAGAATTGTTGCAATTCTAGCAATCGAACCATCATATCGTAAGTAGAGCACCATCTTGTTTCAACTTCAGTGATGAGCTTGTGGAGTTTCTTCTATTGAATTACAGACATGATGTTAGGCGTTCTCAACTTTTTGGCAATTTTTCGGGAAATGCTGATAATGTCCCTGATACTGCATGATTTTAATACATCTTTTGCTGCAAGCTGAAGGGTATGTGCAGCACATCGCACAACTGTTGTCAATGACTGGAGTGAAGAAATATTCGCAAGAGCCAAATTTTCCAGTTCAATTTCGGTCATGTTATCAGTTTCCTCAATTGTGTAGAGATCAGGATACACGTCAGCTCTCCCTTGTGTGATTCCATAAAGAACTGAACTGCTTTGAGCATGTTGCTACCATTGTCTGTAGTCATGGAATAGATGTGTGAAACGGAAATGCTGTAACGTTCTAGTATTTCTTTAAGCATATGATAAATTTATTCTCCAGTATGTCATTTTCTCATTTCTTCAACAGCTAATGTTCTAAGTTGTAGTCCTTCGCTTCCGACAAACTGAATGTTAAGCCCTAAAACACTTCGGTCGAGTCTAGTTGCAATGTCCATTTTTACACAGACAAACTTTTCACTGACTTCGCTTTTATTGTCTCTCTCAGTTCATCAGCTTTTTCTTGTATGAGTGATGCTGCTGAATTTCTGTCCAAACTCATGTTAAAGGCCTCTAGGATTGGACTGATGATTTTTTTAAAGCCCAAGTCCTCCAGACAGTTGCATGGATGCCCATCAACTGTTACTAAATTAACACAACCATCTAAAAATGTTTTTTTGTTTAGTTTGATTGTGATAGCATCTCCTGTTTCCTTTATCACATGCTGGCGTTTTTTCGGTGGCATTGAGACTGATTCAAAAGATACCAAAGAACTTCTTTGACTTGTGCCATTTTCTTGTTCTTTGGTGTCTTGCAACAAGGTATCGTGATATCGCTTCATATGCTTATTCATATTTCCTGCATGTTTTCCCTGAAAACAGTAATGGTAATTATATAGGTTTAAGTAATAGATCAGAAAATTATAGGATTAATTAAAAAAAAAAAAAGATTCAAGTTCTTACCTTTATTTTTCCTCCACAGATTGTACATTCTGATATATCTTCAGCAACTTGATACTTAAAAAAACTGTGTATTTTGTTTGTTTTCTGCCCGTACTTGTTGTTTTTGGATATTGGGAAATGAATTGGATTAGCAACTACGAGTACGTATATGTAGATGAAAAAGTGTCCCGACGAATTCATTATGAGTTGTAATTTACAACTTGCGGTGTATTGGGGTTCTGGAGGAGTCCATTGATAACAGGGAGGTAACTGACATTAAAATGGCTTGTCATAATAATAATAAATAATAAAAGTTTTATTTCAATTCAAAAAATACAAAAAAAAAAAGAAATAAATATGGAATTGAAAGAGGATGCTTCAAAAGATTACAATATCTTAACAAGGAAGCTCCTAACAAAAAGAAGAAGAAAAAAAAAAATGCGCAGAAAACGATATTACTACATATTTACACTTAAAAAGTCCACTTTTTGTACAATACTTTAAACTGATAAAAATTATTTACAATCTTAATTTTTAATGGAATTCTATAATTTTATAATTTGATTTGTTAGAGTATTTAAACCTATTTGTTTTACAGAAATTTTTAAATTATTCTTTAATCTCGTATTATAATCAAGAAAATCCTGATTTTTACTAAAAGTGGTATTTTTTAAAATTAATTTCCTTATATATAAGTACAGGTAGATCCCGTTATACGCGATACATAAGTTCCACGAAACTGCTGTGTATACCGAATTCGCGTAAAACGGGTTCCATTTAACATGTACAGAATAGATTTGGTTCTCATAAGCATTAATTATTTTCCTGATATAACGTAAATAATTCCGTTATAGAAGTATAGGATTAGTAATACAACAGTTTTCTATTTTTTTAGTCTTAATATAGCACCTTATTTTATTTTATAAAACTCAAGATACACTAAAATACTCAAAATACATGTACACTTACAACAAAAAGAAGTGTCTACAATCTAAACTTTATATTGCTTGGGTTCATCTGTACCAGAAGATTCTGATGCTGTTTCCAACAGTCTCCTTCCTGTAATAGTGCTGGTGGAATCCCGAAGAGGGGGAGGGGTTCTAGAAATTAAGGCATCGACTACTAAGGTCATTTTGTGCCTTTTACACAAGTTATATCTGTGCACAGCCCGGGACAAACACAAACATCCATGCCCACGGCGGGATTCGAACCCACGGCCAGGCGGACTCGAGAACTAGAGAATCTCGAAGAGAGTTTGGAAGAGTAGCTCGGACTGGATGTTAAGGGATCGTTCGAACTGGCAGGATGTTTCGTTAAAAATTGCTTGATGGTCGGCTTAACGTTTTCTTCATCTTCATCGAGGACCTCCAACTCAGGCCCGCTTTCTTCCTTCGGTAATAATACTTTCTTTACGTTTCGGTGGCATTTCAAGTCCTACAATAATAAATCTTTTCGCAAAGAGATTAGAAACTCTGCTGATCTTGTCCAAACTGATGTATAGCAACCATTATTATTCATAGATAACCAGTGATGTGTTAAGTGTGCACAAACACAGGGATAGGAACAAAACAAAACTCAAAAACGAATTCAACTCCTAACAAAAATAGAAGAGCTTTCGCATGTTGGCAATCGATGGTGCTACTAAATGAAAACTGCGTATATCCGAAATCGCGTATAACGGGATCTACCTGTATAACTAACGATAAAAAATGTGATTGTTTTAATAATACCATCTAATGTATATAATTTTCCCATATGTTATAGTAAGAGATAACATGAGGAGATTATAAAAATATACAGTATATTGTGAATTTACATTTGTATGTATATAGTGGCCTGTAAGCTCATTTGGCTTCTACAATTTTTATTTTTTTGTAGGAGGAGGAGTTCATGCTTGAATGACAAGACATTTTTAATGTCAGTCACCTCCCTGTTATCAGTGGACTCCTCCAGAACCCTAACACTCCTGATTATATATACATTTCCTACGCTTGTTTCCCGCAGCCTAGATTTTGTTATGTTTCTGTTATTATACCGCTTTAAGAAATTTCGTTGCGTTAAAGCATTATGATTCTGCTATTAATATCGTTATTTCGTTACGTTTCAGTTACGTTTCACAGCCCTGATTCTAATATGAATTTCCATAAATAATTTTCATAACTCCTCTAAATAAGCTGTATAAATTAGGTGAACTATAAAATTGGTTAATTTTGAATGTTTTAATCGTAATAATCGTCGCAGATTTAGTTTTTGTTGGCACAAATCCCGGCCGGAAATCGTTATCTGCCATCTTGGCTTTCAGGAAAAAAATTGCCGATTTGTGGAATTTTCTGAGTTGTAGAATGCCGATTTGCGGAGGGATGACTATGCTCTAAAGAACAAAACAAAAGGCTCAGTAGGAATGGTAAAAATGACTTTTTATGACTTCAGAAATTTCTTAGTTTACACAGGGTTCACCCTAGGACCAAAAACCTAGGAGCCAATAGCACTCCTCAACTTGAAAACTGCGAGTCAGATTTTAGATTTTTTTAATTTTCATATTTTTACATGCAACCACATGTCTATGGTTAAAAAGATCTGTATAGTAATTAATAACCATTTCCTTAATTTATTATTTTATTTTATTAATTAATTCAGTAAAGTTCGTAAAATTTCCAGGGCTGACGTCATGTATTTGTGAGTGAAACGAGGGCAAAGGTATCGAGTGCTCTAATGGGGCTAGCAGCTGAGAATACGAATATGTATTGCTGAGGGAGTATGTATCGTGGTGCTTTATAATCTCTACAGGATGATTCTAAAAGGTCGTGCCCAATTGAAAAGGTAGATAGAGGATGAAATTCTGAGGAAAAATGTTTAGTCACATTTTTCGATCTGAGGAGTCATTAAAAAGGTATACCGCTTTAAAGTTTCATGATGTCACGTTTGTTTCACTCAAAAAATATTTTTTAACATACTTTAATTTCCAGTTTTAAATGTTTTATAAATAGTAACCATTTTATAGCACACAAAAAAGATTTTTTGTTAAATTAGCGAATAATTATGTAAATAAAATGTAATCGTTTTCAATCGCATCATTTCAAGTACTTAATTTAATAATGTTAGACCCCGCCCCCCTCTCCAGCTGTTGTAGCACTAATTTTTCCTTCTTGTATAATGAGTGACCATTAGGTGGTTTTTCAGGTCAGAATTTTCTGCATTATAGTAGGATACTTATGAGTTTTTTTTGTGCCAGTGTTAAAAAATTGTGAAGTCGTTGTTTGCTTTGTTTAATGAGGACTTTTGCGATTGTTCCATGAAGCATCATCAAGAAAGGCTGCAAGTCCTACGCGCGGAAATACAGTGTATCTTTTATTTTCTTTATACATAAATATAAAAAGCTACTTGTTTCTCCAAGCAACACTGAATGTTTCAGCTAGTTTTAAATAAAATAAGTATTCATGGATGCTAACCTGATTTTATAAATGATTTTGAGACAAATATATGTACACAAAATTAAGGTTTTGTGCTTAATAACACTGCTGTAACTGCAGTTCTTTAGCGACCGCCATTAACGATTTTGCCACCACATCCCCCCCCCCTCACTTCCGCTACCACCACCGCCATCGTTTCCAAGGTACCCTTGTGTGCAAACAAAGAGTTATCCATACAGGTTCGGATTGTTCTCTTGTTAGCGTATTTTAAATCGCCACTTGTGACTTAGCATAATGGTATCTTTGGAATTTGTACTACTGAACCAATCTTCACTAGTTGTTATTAATTACTGTACTCGTTATTTCGAATAAGGAGCTGCACTCTAATGTACGTCCATAGGACTTGTTTAATAGCAAACTGTTTTCGTATCCATAGTGGCTTAGTGGTTGGCCTTCAGAGCATTAACCTGAAGGTCCCCGGTTCGCGTCCAGGCCATGGAATTTTCTTTACTATTTTTAAGTCGTTCAAATTAAATCATTCAAATTAATTATTCTATTTTGGTATTTTAATATTTTTAAATAAATAAATAAATAAGTGAATAAATAAATTAAAAAAAAAAGTGGGTTTTAATTTTACATAGTGTTGTTGATTTATTTTTGTTTCTTTTTCTTTTAGGATTTATCTAAATGGATCTTTCAGCAATTATCTTCTTCATCTTGTCATATCATGAAGATGAAAGCTTCATTAGATATTCAAAATGACCCAAGTTCCAGGGAATGTTGACTGATGTGAAAGAATGTGCAGCGTAAGCTGCAATGGCCAATGTAAGGGCTGAAGTACTAGCAGCAAGCCGGTCTCGGACTGGCTGGCGAGAGTCCACTAATAATCCTCTCAATACTCCAAGTAGTGGGCCGGTGTCAAAGTCTTCCTGTTTGCAGAGACCATTCATAAGTAATTTGAAATCAAATTTTGAAGGTTCTGTCGAGAAATCGTTGAAAGCAGAAATGAATAAAGTGGATATTCCTTCAAAGCCACCTAGGGTGGTTGGGTCCAAAGTTAGTACCATTGCTAACATGTTTCAAAATTTAGCACCTTCCAAAGACGAAAATACTGTCATTAAACAAGGAACTGTGAAGCCTAATTCACCAAGGTCTGAACGAAAGAAAAATTGGACAGATGGAGTGGCTGCTTCAAAAGAGGTCATTACTAAACCAGAAACAAAAGCGGTAGAGTCCAGGTCACAAGTAGACGAAAACCACGACACGCAACGTCAGCATAATCTGACTTCGGGAACTGTTCACTTAAACCGTACAGAATCGCACCTTGCACGATTTAATAATGCCCGTGCAATGTTTGAACGATTGGAAGAAGAAAGCATGCGCTCTAAAGGTGTTTTGAACTCCAGCAACAAAAAACGCAGTGGTTCAGTTTCGCCTTTACGTTCATCTCCAATTCGTTCTTCGGTTTCATCTCCACCTCTTCATTCACCACAATCACCTTCTCCTAGTGACAATGATAGTTGCTTACAAAATTATTATTTTTCTCCAAAAGAAAAATCACAATCAGCCGACAGCATATTAGAACACAAAACTGAAGAAAATTATAACAAATATCATAGGTCTAGTCAAGAACAAAATTACGACAGAAGTAAAAATAATGGTTTAACTTTAGATCTAACGACAGATTCAGCCCTCCCTTCTTCTACACACATTTTAGAGAACGAAAGCAATATTCTTAATTTTAACGATAATATTAAATGCTCATCGAAAATATCCCCTCACAGTTTAAGAAATTTTGACAAAGATTATCACAACGAAACTGTTGGGGTCAAAGATAGGAGTGAAATTCCCTTGGCACAAGGTAATCCACCGCAGACTTCTGAAGTTTCCAAAAATAAGGTCAACAACCCTAACTCTCCTTCTCTTACATCTCATCAAATGGAAAATTGTGAGAAAGATATTTTTGTTCATCTACATACGCATACGTCAACGAAAAACGAACCTGTAAAGGATAACAAAACTTCAACTGTCAATTCTGCAATTTCAAGTTGGCAACACTGTAAAGAAGAAAAAAATGCTCAAAACACTGCTGCTGTTGCTGCTGCCAATACTACTACAACTTCTTCAACAGTAGCTAGTTCACATACCAGCAGGTCCAGAGAGAAAGTTAATAACAATGTTGTGAAGAAGCTGGAAGACCGACCAACGTACATTCCGCCGCAAAGTACCAAAGAAAAGATCAGCCCAACCAACGCAGATTTGATTTCGTCTACATTCCCGAATGGTAGGTTGGAATAAATAAACGTTTAATATTTAAGATAGACCATCACCTTTAGCAGTTAATTAATTGGTTGTATTCATTAAATTTGTTTTTTTTTTTCAAAAGTTATATTTGATTTTATTACGCACACTAATGTTACTAGTTTTGTATATTTTTCCTTAGAACATCTTTATGGGTTCGCTGTATAATTTGATTAATTTCAAGAAATTAAAATAATTATATGTAAATTAAGATGAAAAATGGAAGGAAAAATTCAGCTACCTGGACTCGAACTAGGGACGAGGTGTATCCTGCTCCTTGCCTTTACCAACTGGGCCATTGCAGACAATGGCACAGTTAAAGCTGTCTCCAAGTGTCTTAAAAACTGCTAGTTAGTCAAAGTGCAAGTGGCCCAACTAGTAGAGGTGAGGTGCATCTCAGGTAACCAAAAAAAAGTTCTGTCACTTGTGCAAATGAAACACTAAAGAGGACTTCCTTTAATTCCTGCAAAATTCCTGTCTTTAAAGGCCACCTTAATCTCTGCACCATCACAGAACTGAGTTGTTTGCAAATGGAAGTTCAGAGCATGGAACAAGTAATAATTGCTTGTGAAATATCTGGGGAATAAGGTGGATTCAGCAGCAGTTGCCATTAATCGTATTATGGATCATTTCGCACGGTGGTGTCTGCCATTGGTCTGTTTCCTGTTCATCACTGTTGTCTGTTGTGACTCCAGGAAACCTGCACATGTTCAAGTTTGCGAATGTAGGCCATGGTAGTTATGGTTTGGCCTTTTATATTATACAGGATGGATACAAAAATGAGCCCCCTTTTATTTTCGTACCGAAGCAGATATGTCAATTTTGATGAATCCAGTGAATTGGAAGTTGTGGGTGACCTATCCCATGGTGCACTTTTCATCATCCCAAATATGCAAATTTGGATATATTCAAATCCTATCTTAAAAACCGTAACACGAAAAATTCCAATTGAAGACTGGTTCAGCATGGAATTCTGAACAAAACAAAACAAAAAAACATTTCCAAAGTCCGATGAACCTTTTATAAAAATGTAGTGTTTTTAGGTGTCTCATTTCACGTCGAATGACTCATATGTGAGCTGTCCAATGCATATACAGGGTTGTGCATAACCTTTTGCTAGGGGTCTGGAAAATAAACAAAACTAAGTGGAATGTTCTGCGGTTGATAATCAAAAAGTACGTTTATTTCTGCTTTTATCACATCAATATTTAGTGTGGCCACCACCTACTTCTCGAACAGCACGCATCCGTTTCGGGTAGGAGCGGAGGAGTGTCTCAAACAGAGCAGTATCGTACTCCATGTCCTTCAGGTGTCCCATTAGAAGGTCTCGAGAATACCGATTTTCACCACGTTCTTGAATCATTAAAGATTCCACTGCGTCTTTTAACACGGCTCCAAAATGTTCAGCAACGTTTAGGTCAGGGGATGCACCGGGCCATTCGTTTGATGAGAAGAAATCGATAGCACTTTTTCTTAGGATTTGCTGTGTTGCATTAGCCTTAAAGCAAGGTGCCTTTTCGTGCAAAAAAAAAACTTCATGCGGGTCGATAGTGTTGTTTGGATCTCGAAGAAACGGAAAAACATCATTTGTTAGCGAATTCCGAAAATAATCACCATTCCATGACTCACCCTGCTCCTTGAATCTCCACATCATTCGCTTGGCGGTGAAACACATGAAGATGCCAATGCAGTCAGGCTTCTTGGACAGCTCTTGATAGTGTTCATCATCAGAAATATCTGTAATCGATAAGCTCCAGACCCTATCATTTTGGTAATTCGGACGTCTCATAGTCCACACAAAGAACTCGTCGCTCGGGGCAAGGTGCATGAAGTCGTCTTCCACCCAATCCCGCAGGTAGTCGCAAAACCAGAGCCGGTCTTCGATGTTTAATGCGGTCTTCATCGGTTTCGGAATAACATGGAATGGCTTGATGTTTGCACGCTGACGATGTCTTTGAACCGTTGAACGAGAAATTGTTTTTCCACGCTTGGCTTTAATTTCTTGTGCAACGTTGACACAGCTGCGACGTCTTTTGCCACTGTTATTAGCAATGATGTTTTTGCTTTCCTGTGATAATTTCTCGGGCCTACCCTCAGCAAATTCGGCATGGCAGTTATCATAACCTTTCTTCCAATTGTCCGTCACCCATCTATCCGATCGGTTTAACTTGTTCGCAACCCATTTGCGATTAATAAAAGACGCACCTGCTTCCATTGCCTCTCGATATGCATTTGCACGAACTCTATCCATGACACGCTGCTCTTCACTGTCATTTATTAAACCAGCCATATTTGTTTGATACCAATAGACGCACAATGAACTACTCTCTGCCGAAGCGTCATAAGAGTGTGCTACAACGCTGCGGTTTAAGTCGCAGCCCCCTAGCAAAAGGTTATGCACAACCCCGTATGCATGCATGATCATCTCGACTCTTGCAGCGAACTCCCATCAGAAAGTGACAGACCATTTTTGGTTAACTGATCCCTGGGTCCTGTCCAGGCTGTGGAATTTTTCCTTTCCATGTTTTGTCTTAATTGAAGAGCTCCCTGGAAAAACGTAAGTGACAAATCAACCGAAAGTTTATAAACATGATATTAACCGAAACAGAGAGGTCATCCATCGCGTTATCTAGGGCAATAAATCCGTTTTTTTCATTATGAATTCTGTGTTTTTCAAATGTAGTTCTATGGAAATCCAACTTGCTTAGAAAATAAAATGTCAATTTTCTCAAAATCAACAATGTGTCACTTACAACGTTTTTCCAGGGAGTCCTTCAATTTAATTCCTAATGTTGAACTCTGCTTCAGTTTCCAACCTTCCACTTTAATAAAATAGTTGCCCACTATTCGTGATCCTCTTTAGTTAGTTTATTTTGTATATGTCATTCAGATTTAAAGCCTTTGATTGCTTATATTCATTGCTACAGAGTAGATGTACATATGGTCCAAAAAACAAAATTTTTCTTGTCTTTCGTAATATTACATAGAAGTTATGTGTATTGTTCGTTATCTTTTTTAAGCAGACGAATTCACTGTTCAAAATCCTCTTTCCACTCTTTGTGAACAGCTGAATTTTATAACACCTAGTCGACACTATGTGAAATAACATGTCTTTAGAAATCCCATTGATTGGATTTGAATGTTTCGTTTTAAACTCTTCCAGTGAGTGGAGATTACTGGCACACTCCTCTTTGAGGAGGACTCTCAGAAAATTGAGATAGCCATCTTCGAATAAGATTGCACCTGTTCCTAGAGGTGCCGGTGTTTGGTATAGTGTCACCTTTTGAAAATAACCTTCTGACATTCACCTTCATCCATTTGTTCAACGGATCACAAACTCATTGAAGTGAAATGAGAAATGTGTTGAAGCAGCAGTCACAATAATCATTTCATTGTGAATGATCTGTGTATCTCAGCTGCTAGACAACCTCCATTTTGTTTCTATAAAAGTTTTTCAGTTTTCTGCCAGACAGTATAAGAAATTTCATTTGGCTGCGATAATCTCCTTAAGGATTTCTTAGGGGGGGGGATGCAATACACAAGATTCATTATACAATATGTATGCCAAAATATTTATGCTTACTAGTATAAGATTTGTCCTTTATAGTACCCACTTCTTGAAGTTTATTTAATTAAATCTAATAGGTCACTTTGACAGGTACTTTTTTGTTTTTATCTTCGAAATCTGTAATTGCGCTCTTAACACATTTCATTTGAAAATAACATTCGGTATGAAGCAACATTGTTCTCCAGAGGAACTGGACATTCTTATTATGAGGTCTGTTCAATAAAAGACTGGACTTTTGCCATAGTGAATGAACCATTGCATCGATTGGGATCCTGTAAGTAGCGCAACCGAGTGGCAACCTTTGGTAACAAAATTTTGTTTGGTGCATTATTCCACCTTTCTCCATTGACGATCTACAGCTGCCAAAGTGAGCTTGCACAGTCACCATTCTGCTAAATCAAGATGGACTGAGCTATGGCAAAACAAGAGCTGGATCCAAAATTTTTCACGACAACGTGAGCACGCACAAGGGCAATGCACCAAGTCACTTGACAACACATCACGACAACGCACCAAGTCACTCGTATCTGCTTATTGTCCAGTTTTTGGCCGCTAAAGAAGTGGCCATTTTTCTCCACCTTCCGTACACTCCAGACTTGGCCCCAACAGACTTTTCCCTCTTTCCAAAGTTGAAAACCACCTTAAAAAGGCATCATTTTCAAACTGTAGATAAGAGTAAACAGAATTAACAGAGTAAGCTTTGCATGATCCCAGAAAGCGAATTCCAGGGAGCATTCCAATAGTGGTAGAAACGACGGGAGCGGTGCATTGTAAGCAAAGGGGACTAGTTAGAAGGAGACAACCATGTATAATATTGTAATTCAGTTAATAAAATTAGGAGTCAAAAGTCCGGTCTTTTATTGAACAGACTTCGTATTAGCTGTTTAAGAATAACAGTGTTAATGCTTGCACATTATGCTCATGTATCTGCCTTATGGTGCTTCTTATTTACCACAAACGGGGAAAATAGCTTGGTGTTATGCCTCTCTTAGAATAGTAGTAGAATAGTTACAGTAGAAATTATGGATTAATTAAAATTCATAATATACAAAGAATAGATTAGCTGGCTGAAAGGTACAGGTCTTGTTACTCTAGAAATTCAATGTTTGTGTTTATTCTTGTAATAACAAGTATGGAAGACCAAGCAAAGCCTCAATAGGCTAGTGTAATTTTCCAGTACATCCAATTGTTTTTTAACATCCTCGACATTGAAAAGGGTTAAAGAGGGATAGAAAAGAGCAAGAGCAATATAAAAGAAAATTTCTCTTGTATTTCGCTCTCTTCTTTCATCTTGTTAATTGATGCTCCTCTACAGCGTATTAATGAAAGAAAATTATACTTTGTTCAACCAAAATTTGACTTGGTGTGTCCAATTAAATTTTCAATTTCATTGTTGACTTTGTTGCAAAGTAAAATTAACAATGTCAAATTTAATTGGACACACCCATTCAGACTTTCATTGGACAGAGCATAATACCATAAGCGTGATGCTGTTTATTGCAGTTAATATTTTTCAATCAATATTAAATTATCGCCCCCCGCCCCCGAGCTTAAAATGATTTTAGAATATACCATTAAAAAGCTATGGTGTTCTGTACATAAATAATTTAAATTATATAATTAAAGAAAATTTTGTATCTCTCTTTGTGCAACACCACCTAGAGAGAAGGCCTGCACATGGAAACGTCATACATTGTTACGTCATCATACGAGATCATAATTTAGAGCTTATTATTGGTAGAAATGTGGTTAAAAATGACTTTTTATGATGATGTAACAATGTTTGATGTTTCTGTGTGCAGGCTTTCTCTCTAGGAGGTGTTGCTTTGTGTATTTGTGGAGATGCCAGAGAGTGATCCACAGATAACATCTTTTAAAGTGTGTAAAGTTTTTTTGACCGCTTGTCTATTTAAGAAAAATAAGTGGTTTCCAAAAATAATGGTTGGAAGAGCATATTTGAGAGATGGTCATTTATAGAAGTTTTACTTAAATATGAAGTGTATTCAATAAGTAACTGGCCGAACGCAATGGGGACTAAACAAATGAATTTATTTCAAAAATATTGACCACAGTGGTTCAAGCAATTATCTCACTGCAATACCAGGTGTGAAATGCCCTTCTCAAAGAAGGTCTTGGGTTTTTGTTTGAACCAAATCCAAGCCACCTCTTGCACTTCCCCATCCACATGAAATCTGCGGATTGACTTTGATTTTTTGGTTGGTGGTGATCCTGGATCTTCCATTGTAAACTTTCCCCCGTGACAATTCTTGACAAGAAATTCTCATCATCATGATAGCACTCCAAAAAGTCCAATGATACGGCTATGCTGAAGGCTTCTTGTGCCGGTTCCAAATGATGGGGCACCTGTTTCACACACACTTTGCGGTACTGTAATGTGTCTGTGATTATAGTATAAACAGTTCTGATATATCAACCTCTGCAGCGATGTTGGACTGTGTGTTCCCTTGTGTAACTTCTCATTATGCCACTAGGCTACGGTACCTGGATACGAGTGGAGAAGGGTGATGACAACCTATTCCGTAAGCTTAAAGTTTGAACCGCCATTTTGATCCCGTGGTCGAAAGTGACATCTGAGTAACTATGCTAAATTTGTCGTTATTTTAGACAAATTTATTGTTGCCTGAAGCTATGCAATTTTAAATTAGGCCTCTACTTGTATGTAAAACTACTTATTCAGTTTTATTTTATTTCTTTACGTAACTATCATAGAAAAAAATAAATTTTACCAAAAAAATGGCAAAAATTTCTTGTTTTAATTTTAATTGCCGTAAATCCTCTACTATAATGCGAATTTTTTTGGCCTAAAAAAGCACCTAAATTTGCTGGGCCGTATTATACAAGAGGATAAATATCAGCCCTCCAACGACGACTGCTGCCGGAGGAGGTTTTGTCCGGAGGGGATTTTGTCCTGATGAAATTACCGTATTATATACATTAATTATATTGCATATACAGTGTCCAGTTCATTATATAATGAATTAATTCATTTTTCATTTGAATTTCTGGTCGCCAACATTTAATACAAAAATAACTCCTCCCAAAGATCGCTACTTCCAAATAGGCCTACTTCAAAACTGCCTCGAATCAAAGCCTACAAGAAAGCTTATGCAGTCAAGTTATGAAAAATGTTAAACTGAATAAAGATTACTTGTTTTTTTATTAAGAAAATTGATGTACTGTTGTGTTTTTTGTCGATGTGCGAGTGAGAAAGCTTTCCCTATCAATGTAGGGCTATAAACTTCCAAACTGCCTCGACGAAGTCGAGGCAGTTGCTTTCTGTGCTGATCACATTCACACGAATTTACCGTATATTATACATTAATTATATTGCATATTCAGTGTCCAGTTCATTATACAATAAATTAATTCACTTTTATTTGAATTTCTCGTCACCAACATCTAATACAAAAACAACTCCTCCCAAAGATGGCTACTTCCAAATAGAGGCCATCAATATTGATGGTCTCTGCTTCCAAAGTGCTTCGAACTACTGTCCTGATGAAATTCTCAACGAATATACAGTGTGATATAGATTAATTATACAGCAGTGTCCAGTTCAGTATACGATAAATTATTTCACTTTTTATTTGAATTTTTTGTCACCAACATTGAAAATAACTTCTCCCAAAGATCGCTACTTTCAAATAGGCCTACTTCCATACTGCTTCGAATCAAAGCCTACAAGAAAGCTTATGCAGTCAAGTTATGAAAAATGTTAAAACTGAATAATGTTTACTTGATTTTTCATTAAGAAATGTTCTGTTCTGTGGGGTTTTTCTTTTTATATATATATTTTTGTCGATGTACGAGTGAGAAATGTAGGCCTATAAAAATCCAAACTGCCTCGATGAAGTTCCCTTCTGTGCTGATGATATTCACACGAATTTATCGTGTATTATACATTAATTACATTGCATTGACACTTCCAGTTCATTATACAACAAATTAATTCACTTTTTATTCGAATTTCTCATTGCCAACAGCTACCGTAATATGAAACTAACTTCTTCCAAAGATCGTTATACTGTACTTGCAAACTGCCTCGAACCAAAGCTTACAAGAAAGTTTATGCAGTGAAAATATTAAACTGAATAAAGATTACTTGTTTTTTTATTAAGACAATTGATATAAAGTCGATGTGTGAGTGGGAAAGCTTTCCCTATCAATG
Source organism: Rhysida immarginata (assembly GCA_023313115.1). Taxonomy (NCBI): domain Eukaryota; kingdom Metazoa; phylum Arthropoda; class Chilopoda; order Scolopendromorpha; family Scolopendridae; genus Rhysida; species Rhysida immarginata. Next base: position 2,905,748 of record JAHWFO010017185.1, read on the forward strand.
TAAGGCTATAAACTTCCAAAGGTTTTAATGGGGCAAATGTCCCAAAAATGAATTGAATTTTGGTGAATTTAAACTTTATATAATTTTGAACAAAGATAAGAAAGTTCACTTAAATGCATTTTTACATTTCTACATTTTTAAGATCCAGATTATTTAAAAATAAAGATTTTTTTCTGTATATTTTTTGCACATTTTATTTCTCGCGAGGAGTCAAAAATGGGGATCGCATTATACAAGAGGATAGCATTTTTGCTGGTTTTTTGGGCCGAAAAAGTGGAGTCGCATTATACAAGGGGTCGCATTATAGTAGAGGATTTACGGTAACAACAAAACTATTCCATATTTCACTTGCACATGTTTTGCTCTCATAATCAGGTTTTTGACTGTGTTACTTTCTTAATGAAATCTTAAGTCAAAAGCAAGAATGGATGAAGGGGGGGAGGTTATTCCCCCTTGGCAAAGTCGGTTAATGAACCACATTGATCTAAAACGTACAACTTTGCCCAAATTCTTTTTGGCTCCATTAATATCCTCCTCTCAGATGTGTTCTTCATCAATAAAGCTTTTGTAGCGTATGGAACAAATTTTTATTCATCTCTGAATATTTTCAGTTATCACACCTCCTAAATATTTGATGATGTCGTGTTCAGTACTTGTTACGTTCATTTTTGAAATGACTGTCCTATTCATCTTCTATGGCGTGGACCTAACTTGTTTCTTTTTATTTGAATTATCCATAATTTCCTCCTTGCAGCGTTTGCAGGAAAGCAAAAAAGCCTTCTACCTTTATCAAAGTGATTGCTACATGAAAGAAAGCAACAACCAGTTTTTGCTCGTTAAAATTCGATATTAGTAATTTATTTTAAAAGGTCAAACGATTAAAAGCTCGGAAAAATAGACAAATAAAGAGAATTCTATTATTACTAAGTGAGACCGTTAGTATCGTACGAGTATTTGAGCAAAAAACATGCATTCTCCTATGCATGGCTAAGTGCTTTCGGAATCAAAATGGCAGACAGAAGCCATAAAAGCGAGACTTGTCACCACCCTTCTCCACTCTTATCCAGGCACCCTTCAGTAGGCGCGAGACCTACACCCTCTTACAAATACAATATCTTCATCCTGTACAGATGCCCTCTGTACAATACAATATATATACACACGAGTCCTCCATAAAATTGGCTAAGATCTTGAACACCAATTTTCTGTACAAGCTTCCTCGTATATAAATAAATAATTCTTTGTAATAGTTATGAGAAATGCCATGAATGTTTTTAATATCTGAAAAAATTACTTGTATTATACAGCAGTCGTTAATCCAGGTTCATCCAGGGACCCAACTCGTCGGCTTCTAGCCATACAGGCCCTGGATGGACGTACTGGATTATCAGTACTAATAATAAATAATAATAATAATAATAATAATTTAAAAAAAAATTTTGTAATAAAATTTTGTAAAAAAAATAAAAATAAAAAAATAATAAAAAGCTGGTGATTTTTATCTTGTTGCTCTTGAGACTAGCGAGTCGCATGTTCAGATCCTGCTGAGGGCATGGATGTTTGTGTTTAGTCTTTTACTAATACCGGTAAGCTTCAATAGCAAATGGAAAAGGGAAGGAAAAAATTCCGTGACCTGGACTCGAACCAGGGACCATGCTTATCGCTGGTACTGCTCTTACCAGTTGAACTACCATGGATATGAACCACCATGCTGTTACAAGAAACCAATTGGACTTCATGAAGCCACCAAGCAGCTCAATCGGCAGAGCAGGCCCCGACTCGCTAGTTGGGAATCATCCTTACATGGTTTACTTTAGGAAGAATAATTATTGAGTCCCCTCTTATTTATTTAGTGTACTTACTTACTTACTTTTCAAACCCGCTTATCCATTAGGGTCGCGGGGCCAGCAGCCCTATGGAGGATCTCCAGCGATCGCGATCTTCCACCATCAGGCGCATGTCCTCCCTGGTAATACCCAGGCGACTCGAACCCAGATTCTCCATGTAGTCTAGCCACCTGGTTCTAGGCCGATTCCTTGGTCTCTTACCCACCGGCTTGGAAAATAACAACTGCCTAGGAAGGCCAGTTTGCGGCATCCGTATCACGTGGCCATACCAGCGCAACTGAGATCTCTCAATACGGAGAAGTAGCGGCTCAACACCTAATGACTCCCTTATTGTGCTGCTGTGCACTTTATCTAGTAGGGTAACACCTGCCACACCTCTCAGAAATCTCATTTCGGCCGCTTGTGCCTGCGATCGCACTCTTTTGGTCATTACCCAAGCCTCATGACCATAGGTGAGAATGGGGACAAAGATAGATTTGAAGACTGAGAGCTTGGCTTTGTTACCCAGCTCGCGTTTCGTTACCACGGATTGCCACAGTTCACGTCTGACACAGCTTGCTGCACCGATCCGCGCATCCAATTCTTTCTCCTGCCGTCCATCACTCCTGAATTTCTCCACCTGTCTCAATGAGGCTCCCCTAATATGGAGAGCGCACTGAGCAGGCTGTCTTGAAAGGAGCAGAACCTCAATCCTTTCAAGATTTTAATGAACATGATATTTTCTTCTACTCTTTCAATGGCTGTTGAATTATTACTAGTAACCGGATATGAATCGGATAAAACTTTACCTTGACTAAAAAGTCTGTCATTACTCTAGTCCTCTTACACACCATGGTGCCGGCAATTTCATTTTTACTCTGATTTTATGTCAAAAAAACCTTGGCTATGATTCAAGCAGATGTGATGTCGATGATTACATGTTACGTCTTAGTCAATTAACTGTTAAAAATCGCACCAATCATAGGGAATTTTACAATCTAACTTGTCCATTCAAAAACGTTAGCTGTGTGTGACATCATCTTTGCTAAACTGAGGCCGACGAGATTAATAGGCCGTATAAATCTCGTCGGGCCTGTGGCTTGTTAATCATGCCACGTACTGTAAATCTCGTCGGCCTCTGTTAGCAAAGCTGACATCATAAGCAACGCTATTGCAGGAGTTTTTGACAAAATTCACATTTGTTTTATATTACTGAAAGTGGCCTTTAAATTATGATTTCTTTATTAGAAATGAAAGTAAAAAATAATAAAATTGATATTTAGTATCAGGAAAGTAATCAAAACCATATAAAACCAACTTCCGATTTGGTGTCATTTGTCCTTTAAGCAAACGACTTGCGAGTCGGAGCCTGCCTCCCTGCTCTGCTGATTGAACTACTTGGTGGCTTCATGGAAGTCCAATTGGATATCTTGTAAGAGCATGGCAGTTCATATCCGTCATAGCTCAATTGGTAAGAGCAGCGCTAGTGATAGGCATGGTCCCTGGTTCGAGTCCAGGTCGCAGAATTTTTCCTTCCCTTTTCTATTTGTTATTGTGATTTGTTTGAAGAAGTTTCTTCAGTTAATTTATTATCTTCTGGTTGGAGACTAATAAGCTTGGAAGACCAAGCAAAACCTCAATAGGCTAATCCCCGGCTAGGTTAAGTTTCAAAGAGATCCAATGGTTATTTAACATCCTCAACAGCAAAGAGGTAAAAGAGGATTAGAAAAGAGAGAGTGATTTTTGCTGATTATTTACAAATCCTGTGGGTGTATTGATGCAAGATATTTTTTGCGCTTTTTCTTATTTCCTTGTTGCATTTTTAATTCCTTAGCCAAATGTTTCTGAAAATATGCTATAAGTGAATAAATGTCAGGGTTTCTTTTCAATTGTAGCTGTTTAATATTTTAAAAAGGAAAGTGAAAAATTTGGTTCATTATGTTAATTGATTTTTATTTGCTATGTTTTATTTTTATTTGATGAATTACTCTGATAAAATGTTAATACATGACAAGAAAACTGTCTCAATTGTAGCTGTCAGTGCAACTGTACATTGACGTACATATGGATCTGTCAATTAAAACTCATAGGAAACTGCCCTTTTTTTTTTTTTAAAGGAAATAATAAATAATAAACTTGTCCTTTCTTCCTTTCCTTGTACAGTTAAATTTGCTTGTAGAATAAGGCTTTTGAATGAGCCAGCTTCACATGTGACATTTTAAACACACAAAAGTGTTTCTCTGAAGCAAGGTGTGAATTTTTTTTTATTTCATTTTAAATGCATAGCAGAGTTATGGCTTATTGCTCTCTCAGTATTGTAAATAAATTGCTTTCATTTAATTTACGACAATTTAATGATTACTAGCAAAATAGGAAGTATGAAGATAATGGAATACATGAACAAATTTGTGTTATTACTATTTAGCTTTCCTTGGGCTTCTTTGCTGACTGAATGAAACTTTTTTATTAATTTTTTTTTTTTTCATGTTATTCCCTCGCATTCAATATGAACTGTTCCACCTCTCCTCTGATCTTGAATTTACCCATGTTCACTTAGTAGTTTCACGAAATGTGACTTAACAGAAGCTACAAACAGGGAAGCCCCTTGTAATTTAAAATATATTTATTAATTTAATTGGCCTAAGCGTGCTGTTATCAGTATATTGTTCGTTTGCTGTAGCAGCTGAGTTAAAGAAACATCAGTTTTGTTTTTTAATGTTTAATTAAAGTTCAAGGTAAGGCTGATAATGGTGATATTGTGTTGATTTTTATTTTTTTTTTTATTTCTTCGTAGCTAAGATTTGTTATTAAAAAAAATTGATAGCTTAATATGAAAAAAATATTTTAATATTTACTTTTTTGTTGAGACTTTTTTTTTTAATTGGGAAAAAATTATTTTGAATTTATTTATTTTCTTTAATTTTTTGATATTTATTTTATTTATAAAATAGTTTTATTTTTTTATACAATAAAACTTAATTTTTTTTACTTAATTTATGTTTATTTAAATTTTTTTTTTTTTTTACCATTAAGAAAACAAAGCAAAAAAGTTTAATTAATACTTCACAGTTTCACGTTAATTGAAAAATAGAATAAATTAATATAAAAATATATTGCATTGCTGACTTTGCTCTTTCTTTTTTTATTGTTACAAGTTTCTAGAGGTAATGTCCCTAACATTAAAAAATAATATTAAAAAAATACTTGGAGCATATAATTCTTGAATTATTTTAAGGAATCGGAGCTTGTAAGCTTTTAATTAATAGCTGCAGCCTGAATCAGTTGTAAATTTCTCAACAACAACATGAACTGCATCAATTAATCTGAAACTAAAAGAAACAAGAGTAAATTGTTTATTTTCAATATTAATAAAAATGAGATGTTTTTAAGGGTAGCTTCACATTTCAGATTAAATTCACTAAATTGATATACGGTAATTTTTAATAAAAAATGTACCGTGATTTATTATTTGTCCATGAAGTATTGTAACAAAATTACCGTTTTAGATATTAAAATTTTAATTTCAGAAATTTTATTTGTGTTTTAATATGGTTTGTTGGTATGCTGTATAGCTTAATATATATATTTTTTTAAATTTTTTATTAATTTATGACATATGTTGGAATTCATTGTGATACTTTTATTTTACTTAGATAACAAGGAGATTTGTAATAATTGTATGATTTGGATATCCCATAGAATATATTCCTATATAAGATGAGCAGTTCATCCCATAAAATGCTTTTGAAAATTACATTTAACAAATTTCTGGGATCATATTACAATTTCAGATTCATGTTCAGCCTGAGTTTTCTTATATAGCAAATCAATCTTAACTATATGCATACTTCCATTTCAGTTATTTTAAGAGTGATTTGTTATTTTAAGATGGTTTCCCCCGCATGATTTACTTAAATTATTTTTTTTATTCTGGTTTTTGTTAAGATTCATTCAAAGCCATCAATTTTCTGTCCCTTTAACTCGTTCTTTCATTATATTAATGAAAGGTTTCATAAATAGTATGCATTAATTTCACAGTGCTATTCATTTTCTTAAGATACTAAATCAGATTTGTGTAATCTAAATTTATTAACATTGAGGAATCTTTCAGGCATTTAATATTAAATCTAAACTTTTTTTTTTCCTTTTAAAATTTTAGTTGTATTTTACTGGGTTGTTTCATGCTATAAATTTAATGTTGCATTCTATTAAAATTAAACACCAAAGATTACAACTTAAATTGGTTAATTTGTGCTTTTGAATGTCAAATTGTATTTAAAGCTTAAATATAATTTCACATTCAAGCTTAAATTTTGTGAGCTAGCATAAACAATGCTGCTTTATTATGCATATATTTAACCTAGGAAGTGAATCACAGGGGGAAATGTAAACCTTAAAGAAATAAAGCAAATCTAAAATTTTTTTTAAAAATAAATTAGAACGAAAACAATTATCATACATCTGTGAAACCATAGAATGTTTCTTTAACCAGGTTTGTTTGTTTGCTTATTTATTAATTACCATAATTAATTTATTTACAGTATTACCCACTTATAGCGAGATCCAAGGGAACAAAGTCTTTTTGCTGTTTTTTTTTTTGTTATATCTGAAATGTAATCAAAATGTATTAAATTAGGCGTAATCAATATTTTAACCTATTTTTATTCATGATCTTTAAAAAAATCTAAGATGGTTTTCTGTTTTAATGCTTTTATAAAATTTTTGTTTATAAGCTTACGCAATTTAAAGTAACTATCAAAACATTTTTGCCCTCATCACTTTCATCGCTCTCCTTGCCACCATCATGGTTTCTTTGGCATTATTCGGTGAACGTTTTTTTGGTTTAAGTATGATTGGATGCGTATTGGACTTAAAGATTGTTAGTTTTTAAACAATCCTCGAATACGTCTTTACTAGAGAAAACCTTCCTCGTGGCTCCGTTGCGAGTAATCAAGGGTGTGTCCCTCTCCACAACGACAGAATTTTAACTCGCAATTTTTTTTTAAAACAATTAATAACTGTTTATTAATTGACAAATACATTCAGGACGAATGTCTAATTAAAAAAATAAAAAATTTACATGAGTTGGTTACAGGGTAAAAGAGAACTACTAAGATTTAAAACTATTCAAATTCATTCAGCTTTCCTCATCATGTCCGCTCTCTCTTCATTCCTTTCTCCTCCCATGCAGCTCTGCATTCCTCGGTAGCTTGAAGCATTGAATGGACACTAACGAAAGCGTGAACAACCAAGGAAAACGAAGTTTCAAATTTTAAAATAAAATGACCAAATAAGGATTAGTGATTATATTAAATATCTACTGACTAAATAAAACCACACTGTTCTCCACAGACCGATTTATAGTGATAATTGATGCTAGTTTTGTAAACGATTTCATCAATTTACCTTCGCTATAACCAGATTTCTTTCAGAAACATTTCATAACAAACGTGTAAAATTGCATAGAAAATAGACTGCCGGGGTTGGCACCGAATTTTCGCTATATGCAGATCTTCGCTGTAACAGTGTTCATTATAAGTGGGTAATACTGTATCTGTTCTCTTGTTTAATGATGAACAATCACTGCTGGAAGGTACAAAATGTGAATATCACACGGGTGCTGAAAAGAAGTTAGGCTCTTTTGGAGTGCTGGGAGAGTACATGTGAGAACCAGATGTACAAAAAGTGAATATCACTGTTTCAAATAATCTGTACGAGTTGTGCTATTTTTTAAGTTAAAAAAAAAGGTGCAGATTTTATAATTTTTTTTTATTTCTTAATAAACTGGTAGATGTGTGTCTATTGCTGCTGTTCATATTGGTTACACAGGATATTGATTAAACATATGGCAAAAATTCAATGGGTGATTCTTTGGGTTACTTTAAGAATTTTTTGTCCTTTGATGGTTTTCAGAATGCTGCTTTATTATTACCTAATATTACATGTAAAACTTCTTAATCTACAATAATTCCTGAAAATAACTACCACCAGCTAGGATTCATGAATCCAATCTTCTCCTCATTGATTGCTGTATTCTTTCATAAACACCAGGATTGTTTCTTATTGCATTACGCCCATCAACTATCAGATTTCTCAAATCGTCTACATTTTCTATTGGAGTAGTGTAAACTAATGACTGAAGATGGCCCCATAGAAAAATACCTGCACTAACCTGATTGAGTTCAAAAACCAGCCGTTTTTAGTAATCAGGATATTGTTAAAAGCTATCAATATTGTTTTTGTCGAGAATCCTTTACTGACTTGTATCTTCGAAAGAAAGCAGCTTTCTGAAAATCATCAAAGGACAAAAGATTCTTAAAGGACAAAATCACCAAAGAATCGCCCTTGAAATTTGCCATATTATGTATGCCATATTACATATAATAAAGTCCAGTTTAATTGCAATTGCTAACTAATGAAAATTTAATAAGGCTTTTGCGTTTGATTTCTTACATCATCATCATCTTACTATATTTTACCTGTGTGTTTTTAAGTTTACCTCATTGATATTTATTTGGAATATAATGACAACCTTCTTTTGTTAAAGGACAACTCTCTGGTCATATAAAACTTTATTTAAATTGAAAGCCTAACCTATTAATAACATATTTAAAAAATTTTAACTCAAATTCTTAAATGTGTGAAAAAACTAAAATAACGAGCATGATTTGAAATAGGGAGATTTCCATCTTGGGTGAGGTCGTTATGTCATTGGAGTTGTGTGTAGAATAACAATGTAATCTTCATTGTTTCCATCTGAATAACAATCAGTATTTTTTCATTTGTTGAAAACATTGAAGGCTGGATTGTTGGTCAGGTGATCTTTCCGCGCCTGGGCGTGTCTTTTTCATTGGCCCCATTTGACTCAAACTACGTCAGTTCTGGGAAAAAGTAGCTAGCGGAAGAGGAGTGCAATAGCGTCGTTTTTTCCTTTTCAAAGCAGTTTCTTATATTGAAATTTTGGATCAAAATTAAAAACTTCATTGGAAATATATTTATATCAAAGAATGGTATTCTGTAAAAAAAAAAAAAAGTATATTCAAAGTATAATCAATTTTTTACGTAGAGTCATCCTTTAACCTATTCAAACCTGACTGAATTTATATTTCTAACATCTTTGAAAAATATTCTATGCCTGCATTTATAATTTATTACCTCTCTAAGTGATTAAAAGTCATCGCCAGATAAGGTAACAGTAACATTAGTGGAGCAATTCCATGAAACTTATCGTACTTTAAACTACTGAAAGTTTTAATACAAGTTGCAAAACCTCTGATGTTCATGTTCTCCTTTTTAAAGGGCAACTGACAGCAATATTTGACATGTGTTTTTTGGGTTAAGATTATAGAGGATATTGAACCAATAAATTATGCACAAACAGTTTTCATATATCACTATTATTTTAGGAATTATTTAATTTCAAAGGATTGATGCCCTCATCATAACACAGGACTGCTCTTGCTCACACTGATTAGTATTAATCAGTCTGTTTTGACTGGTACATATCACAAAATTTTTATGGTTTCTTTTTTTTTTGACAGCAGTAATAAGAGCGAGAACAGCAGAATATTTTATTTTCATATTTTACCAAATGATTTTGTTGAGCTTATTGAAAATGCATCTATGCTGTCTCATGTGCTTCTTTGGAATCTTAGGATTGGCAGGGGGGGGGGGGGGGATTTGTGATTGTTTTTATCTTTAATTGCATTTCATTTTGAAAAATAACATACTCTTTTGGTAACTGTTTATAATTAGACAATATTTATTTTACTAATCCTTTTTTACAGTATATTCTAATCTGCTTTAGGCATTTTTTGCTTGAAACTATTTCCATTATAATAGCGATACTCTATGGAAGAATAATGAACCAAATATTAAATAAAAGGGGAATCTGTGACAGATTTAGAAGTCTGACATTGTGGGTTTGTTTTTGTTGTGTTTTTTTATGTAGTTATATATGATTTTTTTTTTAAATCTTATTTGAATATGCTAATAGAATGAAAGAATATGTAATTGACTTTGTTCTGATTCAAAAGTAGTTCTCTGATTCACTAGTATCTGCATTGTCTTAAATTAATGAAGAAGATACTAATAAAAAGCTAAAAAAAATTATCTACTCTGGATTATTAGGTTTATTAGCTTTTATTAAAGGCATAACAGTTTGTGTGATGCGATTTGTTTTTCTCACAAACAATAACATCTAAATTAAATGTGATCAGGAAATTAAATTATTATTAGGAAATGTGAGTGTATAGTAGTAAACAATATAACCAAAGAGAACTTTTTATTCTTTTAATCTGAGCAATTAAAAATAAAATTGATAAGACGGAAATGAATATAAGCCATATGTGTAAATTAATTCTTTTTTCCTTTTACTTCCTGCATTTGTGATAATCTGTGAATTGTGTGACGTACCTCAGAAAAAAAAAAAATGTAGACATCAAGGCATAATTTCTTAAATATTTCATCAATAAATATACGTAATCACCTGTTATTATGCATAAGTATTTTCATTACATAAACTATAAATTAAAATTCAAGCATTGATTAAAATCTTCATAACATTTATTGTTGCATCTCCTAGATCACTTAAGCATTTTTAAAATTTTTTTTATTTTTTTTTTTTATTGCCATCAGATTCCAGTTATGATAATTAATCAGTTTATGATGATGACAGGATTAACTATTAGTTATAAATTTATCCTTTTAACATGCTTTATAGTCGAACCTTGATATCTTGAATTTCACGAAAACAGAAAAAAATTCGAAATAAAGAGGTTTCGAGATATGGAGGATTACTTTTAAATCAAGATTTTTAGGTTATTATAGGTACTGTGAGAATACAGAGATAAAATGGCGCACGTGTAAAGAGAAGCCATCTACAAGTAGGGCTACTACAGTCAGAAATGTACAAACTGTGCATGTTTAATCATCTCGTACACAACCGAGACCTGCCAATGAAATCAAACATTTTTTTCTTGAATTTTTTCGTAATGCATGAGAATTGTCTAACTTTAACGAAAGTGACGTCAAATTTTTTCGTTTTCATACGAAAAATTTCTATTTACAGAAAAAAACTTAACTGTAGTGTTTTTAAATGCTTTGCATTTTGAGGGCACATGAAATCAAAATTCGACATACTGAGCTTTTCCAAGAAAATGTTTCGACGAGATAACGAGGGAAAATTACATTAAATTAATAGTGAAAATGTAGAGAAATAAAAAATGTTTGAGATAGCGAGGTTCGACTGTAAAACTATCCTTACCTGCAAAACTATCATGTGTGCATTGCATAATGTAAATCTTTCAGTCAGTGTTGATTCTGACGCAAATTGCTCCCATGATGGCAGAGGCGCTTCTGTCGGGTTTTTTTTTTTTAGAAAATGCTGTTTTTGTATAGAAATAACAAAATTAAAAAAAACAACAAATGTGTTGTAGCATTCAGCCATTCCTAAAAAATAGGGGGGGGGGGGGGGGGGTTAATCAAAATTTGCAGCGAAATATAAATTAATATTTAGCAAACATTTTTCTTTTTCACTTAATGATAAATATTTTATGGCTTATGAATTTGATTCTTCCTTTCTTTTATTTATTTCTTCTTCTCTTTTCTCTCTCTCTCTCTCTCTTTTTTTTTAGTATAGATGATAGTAAATGGAAAATAAGCCCTGTTATCAAACATTTTCATTAGGAGCTTTAGCAAAAAGCTACTTACAACAGTGCACACTTGGCCTATTGGCCTATACATTTTCCGGCGTAGCTGTTTGCATGATAACATGAAAATGCGGATTAACCTTTTCAAATTCTGGTTTCGACAAATCATCATCCAGGTTTTAGCTCGGATGTATTAACTTTTCAGGCTATTTAATGGACCCCTTCAAGTCAATTGCATGTGCTCTAACAGTGACTGTTAAGTAAATCAAGATACTGCGTTTGGTATAACAAGTGAGGAATAAACAATGAATAAAATATTGCTTTCTGTTTATCTTTTAAGCATTGTTGATGTGAACATGCAACCGCGACGATTGCTTTGCTGAGACCGATTGCTCAATTGCTCATTATTAATAAAACCTTGCAAACATTTCAAGAAGGAGCTTTAGCTGTGACAAAAAGATCGTCACGTAGGCAAGCCATCTCAACAATGGTTAAAAGATAAACAGAAAGTAACGTTGTATTCATTCTTGATGAATCAATTGTTATATGACATGCCATTACATTGATATTCTTAACGGTCACTGTTTTAGTACATGAAGGGGTCCACGAAAAAACCTGAAAAGTTGATACACACGAGCTAAGATCTTGATGATCATATTTTTGAAACAGAATTTGAAAATTTCTTGTGCAACGACAGATGGCCAGACAAAAATACATACCAGGCGTGCATTCCTATAAGTAGCTTTTAGCTAAAACTGCTAATACTTGTACTTCTGTGTCACAGCTAAAGCTCTTTTTTGGGATGTTTGCAAGATATGATTTTATCAGAATTATACTTCCTAACCTAATATTTCTTTATGTTTTATTGATTTAGGTGTTACGATATTCTTCAGTAATACAGGGTTCTTCAAAATGATCTGATTTCAAATGACATGTTTTTAATTTAGTGAAGACTTAGTGATACATGAACCAAATTGTATATTTTCTCAAATTTTGTCTCTTACCTTATAAGTGTTCAGTGTACAGGCAAGCACACATGACACTACACTTTAGACCTTAGCTACAGTTGTAAGCAGTGGTGGTATTACATAGGGTAGAATTCTTATTTTACCCCCATTAACTGTAGGGGGGGGGGGGTGCAAAGTCATTTTTGTGACTTGAATGCACATTTCTGTTTCATTTGGTGTATGCATAGTTAATACAATTTTTGGTTGATTGGTGTGGAATTATCCTCGTCTGAGGTTGGAAGAGTCATTCTGAATAATCCTGTATGATTTTGTCACAATTATTTCTTCATTTATTTATTTTTTTATTCTTTATTAATTTTCTTAGAAAAGCCTAGAGGACAACAACATCAACACAATCATCAACCACAATCTTCCATTTTAACGAACAACGAACAGTTGTTTTCATCTTCTCGTCAAGAAATTTTAAAGGCACATTCCTCACTCTCCAGTTTATCATCTTTAGAATCGCTTAGTTCTGGACAGCATGGATCACTTTCTGACAGTCCAGAAAGCAGTAGCATTTTGCGGCCATCAGCTTCTCGTCCACTTCCAGCTGTGATATTAGCTGTTCCCAAAGGACCATTGATTAAAGATTATGACGAGATTAATCTTGACTCAGGGATAAGTAGTGTACAGTTAAACGATGACGACGAAGAAGATGATAATGCAAGTGATGCTGGTAAAAATAATCGCGATGATATCCTTCGAATTACTGGTGAAAAAATTGAACTTGTATATGCTAATCAAGAGACGATCAATGCATTTCGAGCTCTACAAGCTGCTGCTACTGCGGATCTTTCATCGCTAAACAACAGTATTTCTTCTGGCCAAATGAATGAAGATGGTGATTTAGAACTAAATTTAAATCTTCCTCCTCCTCCTCCGCCATTGGATAACTTCTATTCATCTAATTGGAAAATAGAAAATGAAGATCTTTCCAAAACTGTCACTTCTTCACATGCTATTTTGGATGGATATGAAAAAAATGCACTCGATTTAAATTGTGATTTTAAAAATCAGACTTCTGTCCAGAATGAAAGTCAACATCCAGAATTTGCCACTAGTATAAAAGCTGCTGCATCCTATTCTGCAGATACCCAGGTAAGCATTATTTTTTTCTTGTATAATAAGATTTTAATTGAGTCTCAGTTCTTGTATAATAATGGTAACATGGATATAACAGTTCATGTCGGTTGTTCAGTCGTCAATTTTTCCGAATTTTTGATTTTAACTTCTGATTTTGATAGAGTATCAAAAACTGAGTAAAAGTTATAATAGCCATACAAATCCTATTAGGTTTGTCATTATTACCGGATTTTGCATTACCGGTAATAACAAAAATGTAGATCTCCATTATTGGTAACATCGAAAATGTAAATCTCCAAGTAGGGTGTTTTGGAATGATTTTTAAAAACATTTCTAGATATGTTCCAGGGTCGAAAACACTTCTTTCTAGAGTTATAACTGTGTGGAGACGTCCTGCAGTAGACGAAATTAATGTTAAAGCGTATAGGAGTTGCAAACTGTGATTTATTTTTATGATAGAGCAAGACATCATCCAGAATCCGCTGTCAAAGAGTTGCAACATCTAGTACTGGAGCAGAATAAACAAGAGTTCTCAAATATCACCAGAAGAAGAAGTACAATGGATTCATGTCAGGTGAGTGCGCTGGCCACGATATTGGCCTTTCTCGACCTGTCCATCAACCAACATAGGTGGCATTTAATCGACGCTTATCAACAATTGGGCAATTCAGGCCGTTAACAGCCAACAATGGTACTCCAAATCTGACGTTGAAGAGAGCACAATTTTCTTCAGATGGTTCTTTGAATTGCCGTAACTTTTTTTCTACTATTGGACACCTTCAAACCGTTATAAATCTAGAAAGAAGCGTTTTCGACCCCATGTTTCTGCTTGATTTGATCTCTGGAACATATCGGGGAAAGTTTGTACAGAACCACCCTGTATAAAGGAAAAAAACTCTTTATCAGAAAAGAACATCGGAGATATGATTTTTTGAAAACTGTGCCGAACAGATTTTTGAAAACTGTGCCTTCATTTCAATGGCAAGCTTGAGACCGACTATAAAATTTATCTTACAATATATATTAGGATACTAAAAGGGAGGAATGGTTAGAGATTATTTTCATTGGTAGAGCTCAACAGAAAGAGGTGATCAGGGATGATATACAAAGAACACGAGAAAAAGTTCTAGAAAAACAAAAAAAGACCACAACAAGATAAATACAGAAATTGGAATAGGAAAACTTGGAAAATTGGAAAAAATTAGGATTCAATAAATCATATAGAACAGACTTTGGAGTTAGCCCTATGTCAGCATGTAATAACTTTATGAATTTCAATGCTTTCAAAGCTGTTTAATTGATATACAAGCATTAATACTGTAGATACAAACCATTAAATTTCAGTTGATTTAGTTAGAACTGTTACAAGTAACTGGCAGTTGAGTATTTCCATTTTTGACTACAGCATGTATTTTTCGGAAAGGAGCATTTATAAGTGTATTTTAATTAATTTTTATTATTGGTATTAGTGAAATGGATTTTTATAAGAAAATCGGTTTTACCGGTAATAAGATCCCAATGTCCTACTATTTGGAAAGTGGCCAAATGATGGTTAAAGTTAAACGTTTTGGTTCTGCGACCTGCCTCTAAGGTCCAAAATGTTAACTTTAACCACCATTTCAGAATAGATAGGGATGTGTGCTAATTATAACACTGTTTGATGCTCTATCCAAATCTGAAGTCAAAATTAAAAAATTAAAAAAAAAAAAAAATTGGCAACAGAACAACCAACTTTGCAAATTCAGAAATGATGTTGAAAACATTGGATAAGTTAAGTTTTGAAAACACAGGCTTTGGCAGCACATTGGTGTTGAAAACACAGGCTTTGGCAGTGTTATGTTTTAGGCTTTGGTGTGCTGAGCTATGTTTTTATTCTGTTTTAAACAATTTTTATTAAAACAATTTGGTGTGAGTTTTAAAAAATTATTCAAAAAGTTTGTTTCATTTCTCTGTGTTTCAAAGACTATTTTTGATTTTAAAAAAAAAAAGAAAAAAATCTTCCAGAAAACTATTAAAATTGGTTGGTTTAAATAAATTTGATCTCTAAAGAAACAGTTTTTGATAATTGATTTTTGTAATTCTTCCAGCAATTAAATCGCTTCACATGATAAACATACAATATATTAGAACTTTATTATTATTATTAATGTTTTATTTTCTTTGAAATTTAAAAATACAAGTCTTGAAGCCATTATTAGCTTATGTGGGAAAATGCTGCATATCAAATATACAAAATCCAAGAAATATAAAGAAATATAAATTTATATTAAAAACTTGATGTTCATATAACAAACCAAATAAAGATATATGCAAAACCTTTTCAAAAACATAACTCTAAATTAACATAAAAGTAAACACAAACAAATTTAAAATGCAGGGTGAGTTTAAAGTCCGGCACATCAAAGTTTAGCTGCCCGTAAAAGTACCAGTTTGAGAATTTAAATGAAAGTAAAGTATTGATCTTGATTTATTGCTACCAAAGAAAAGGATAAAGGTAACTCGGTGCCACACAGGAATCCCCACCAAGGCACCGAGAACAAAGACAAATCACACAAAACAAAAACACATAACAAAACGATCTAATTATACAGGGTGTCCAAAAAGTCTGGTAACATGGCAGATATCTCAAAGCTGCCAGGTAGGCAAGATCTTATGTGTGTGTGGTTTATAGGTAATAGGGAGGGTGGGGAATTCATTGCCGCACTCAAATTTGACCTTGACTCCCAAATTTAAGGTCATCCATTTGCTAACTTGAAAACTATTAAAGATAGAGAAAAATTTCCAATTGCTACCCTCACCCATTTTCTCAAAATCTTTCAAGGGGAAGGGTGTGATGAAAAATTGTTTTTAGACTAATGTGGTGTTGTTCTACAGGGTAGCAATTGGAAATTTTTCTCTATCTTTAATAGTTTTCGATTTAGCAAATGGATGACCTTAAATTTGGGGGTCAAGGTCAAATTTGAGTGTGACAATGAATTCCCCACCCCTCTATTACTTATAAACCACACACATAAGATCTCGCCTACCTGGCAGCTTTGAGATATCTGCCATGTTACCAGACTTTTTGGACACCCTGTATAAAAGACCAAAACTGGATAATATAAAAAACAATCAAAATTACTCTTAGCTTTATGCAACTGATTAAAACAAGATAAATTTTTAAATAATAAATTAAAATTAAAGCAAGGAGTATAAAACAATTCTCGGTTTCTAAACCATGTGTTACAATTAAAGCCTAAGTAAGCCAAACAAAAAAGGACTGTCAATCTTTCCATTAATAATATATTAGCAACAATTTTTAATATCCGCATGAGAGATGTCAACACACTGACAGATGTTCAAATCTTGCATGATCTGAGAAAAGGAATAAATACCAATTCTAATATAGTGGTAAAAATAAAGTCTTGCGAATAGACTATGCACTCTATGAAGTCTATTCTTGACATGATTTGATGCAAACTCACAGATTACTATTCCATACCGAATGGCAGGTACAATAATGGTAATTAATAGTTTAATAAAAAATTTGCCACACATAAAGTGTGAGGTCAGGTTACGAATTATGCCTAATTCAAAGAGTGCGTTTTTGCACAATCTTATCATCATGGTCGCCAAAAATTAGCTTGCGGTCAAGGAATACTCCCAAATCTCGAATTCCTTCAACCCTTTCAATCAAAGACTGATTGACAGTATAAGAAAATAGAAGTCTAATTTTCTTAGTAAAGGTAATAACCTTAGTCTTACCATTGTTATTTACAAGCCCGTTATTTATGTACCACTTAGAAAAAGTATTAGCCTTGACCTGTAAAATATCACAATCAGACCAAGTGATAACCTGCTGGAAAATTTTAAATCATCTGCAAACATGGAGGCTCCTGATCCCAACATCGCCAAGACATCATTAACATAGATGTCAAACAATATTGGGCCCAGGCAGCTACCCTGAGGAACCCCCCTTAAGATACGAAAACAGGAACGAGAAATAAAATTTGCCATCTTAATACATGGTGAGTGATCAGATAAATAAGAGGAAAACCAAGCAAGCAAGGAACCCCCAATCCCATACCATCTTAACTTAGAGATTAACATATGGCATGGGGCACCATATCAAAAGCTTTTGATAAATCGAAATAAATGGTATCAAGTTGCTCGTGCTTATCGAAACATTCTGTAATTTTAGTGACAAATGGAACAAGTTTAGTCAGAGTAGATCGCCTTAGTACGAACCTATACTGCTCAATATTAATCATTTGTTTAAAGTAGAAATAAATATGTTCAAAATCAAGACGTTCAAAAAGTTTGGAAAAGTGAGTTAATGAAGACACAGGTCTATAATTAGAACAGATTTGAAAATAGGACAGATCAATGAGTTTTTTCCAACTGGCGGGGAAAATATCCTTATCAAGACTTTTATTAAAAATACAGCAAAGAGGGGTAGCAATAATTTTGGGACACCCCTTTATAAGAAAAAGAGGCAAAGTATCACTGCCATACGAACGCGTCAATTTCATACCTTTGATCGTACGCCTGACTTTGCTGACCTGAAAAAAATTTTATTAAGGTTAAAAGGATAACCATAAGGCATGATATTAAAATCATTAAGAGTTATTGTAACATTTAAAGTTTGTCTGCTAAAAATAAAAGCCAACATTTCAATAAATCTCTGTGATACTTTACTTTCATTTAACGCTGTGGCTACGTTCACGGCTACCGTGAAGGCGTAACTGTTCACGACAGTAAGGAGTGACTTCATTACGATGAGAAGTGACGTCACACGTTGCCTGGAGTTGTTTCGCTGTACTATTCGCTTCGCTGTAATTTGAACAGCTGAGGTATGGCGTATGATAAAACCCTCTCAGAACATTCACGAGTTATTCTTTAATGACGATTACGCCTTAGGAAAGATAGCCCCAGCCTGTGGACTAGGTAACTGCTGTTCAACATTTGTTCAGCTTAGGAAATCGCATTGTTTGCTAAATTATTTAAATAAAGGGGTCATAATTTTATCAAGATTTATAGTATTGAATTTTCAATATTTGAATACACAAACTTATCGGAGTACAAATTTCTTAGTGGGTGGAGGGGAGGCAAATTCACAAGTAAACACGGGGATGATAACACTGTACAGTTTTTTTTTTTTGTAAACTTTATTATCATCAGTGCTTCACTCCTTGTTGGCCTACCACTCACTAAGAGTGAAGGCCTATGTGCTCGTTTCTCGGGCTCAATTTTTTTTTTCTGAAATTGACGTAAAAACTCGGGATTTCAAAAGATATGTTGAAATTAAATAAAAAAAAAAAAATTCCGTCTGTACGTATGTGACCAATTTTGTGCAACTATCCCCTCCGAAACGGCAAAAAGCAAAACCAAATTAATGTTTTAGAGGATTTTATACTGTGTCTTGACGAGTTTTTATGACAATTGCTTAACTCTGTTTGGAGATATTAATTTTTTTCTAAAAATAAAGACATGGCTGCAGCGTTCATACCAGCAAAACAAACTCAATAAATTCGACATGTACTAACAAACTCATCACATTAAGAAAAAGTTTTTTTTTTTTGGAAATAACTTGTTTGCTTCTGATGAGCCAATTTTGAATTATAAAGATTTATACCCCCCTCCCTATAATTTTTCAGTTTTTTTGTCTTTCCAAACTCCCGACAACAACGTGACATCACTTCTCATAAAAATGACGTCACTCCTTACTGCCGTGAGCCGTTACGCCTTCACGGTAGCCGTGAACGTAGCCATAGCTTAAAAATTCTCAAACTGGGACTTTTATGGGCAGCTAAACTTTGATGTGTGTGACTTTAAACTCACCTTGTACATGTATTTACTTTCCAAAATCAATAAAAAAAATTTTTTTTTTTTTTTACTCCTCAGAACTTAATTACAAATAGCCTTTCGAATCTTAACCATGTATAATTTTCTTGATTCTTTGTGTAATAAGGAAGATTATAATAAGAAAATTATACATAGTTAAGCTTCGGGATCCATCATGAAGTTGTTTTAAAAAATTTTAGGAATACACAATTTTCTTTCTGTAATTCCAAAATTTTAGGAACTAGGAAACACCCATGATCTCTTACAAAGCAAAGTCTCTCTCTCTTTTTTTTCTTCCCTCAATATTAAAAATCCATGAAGGTAAAAAAAATCAAAAAAACCACTGTTTTATAAAGTGACATTAAAACGTTCAGGAACAATATTCAATAAATCATTTAAAAATACCTTTAATACCTCACCACATAAAAAAATTGAAAATAAATCGCAAAAAAAAAAAACCAAGTAATAAATTTCCCTTCAAAAACAAACTATTAATATAAAAGATTTTTTTAGAATTTCATCCTTACGAAAATATTTTTGGATTTTAATATTTTTGATAGATTTTAATGTTAATAGATGTTACATTGTTAAATGAAATCATTTTTAAGCAAGTCTAAATTTTGATAGTAATTTGTATTAAATTAGCTATTTTGTAACGATGTTTTCATAGAGGTATAATTCTATAATAAATCTTTTATATTTTTAGTTTGTTTTTGGAGAAAAATTTATTGCATTTTGTTTGTTTGTTTTTTTTCCATTGTTTTATGTGTTGAGGTAAGTACATAGCACGGGTCAAAAGAAAGATATCGGTGACTGGCAGAAGAATGTGATTGTGTTTGGTTGTGCCATAGTGCATCGGGAGAAATATGAATAAATAGGCTCCAAAAGTGAGGTGACCCACCGTCAGTTGATAGGAATGGCCAATGACAGTCGACCACGCCATGGCGTGATCATATGGACAAATATCTGGTTGTCCCTTCGGCCGGTGCATTTGCTTGTAGCCCCCTCCTCTTTAAATCTGCCACTGATAAGTATTATGTTATAAATCTGTCACTGAAAAAGATGGAAGACATGAAGGGATTGAACATGAAACGATTAGGAACATTCTGGATAACAACGTGGGCAAACAAAAAGTCTGTGCCAGATTCGTTCCGCACAAGTTAACGGACGAACAGAAGGAGCAACGAATCAACAGCTGCAGGAACTTGATTGAAACTGCAGATGAGGACCGTTTCTTTTTTTGCACCAAATGATTAGTGGGGTCGAATCATGGACCCCATCCACCAAGAGGCAGAGCATGGAATGGAAGTCAGCATCATTGCCGCGAACAAACCAAAGTCCGCATGCAAAAATCAAAACTATGCTCATCACCTTTTGTGACTCCAAGGGTATTGTGCATACGAAATTTGTACCTCAGGGACAGGCCGTTAATGATGCATACTATGTTGGTGTTCTGGGGCATTTAGTGAACAGAATTCGCCGAGTCAGACACGAATTATTTGACAAGGCCAATTGGTTCCTTCTGCATGATAATGCCCCTGCACATTCGCCGATTGCTGTGTGGAATTTCTTGGTGAAAAAAAAAATGATTTCAACGATTGATCGCCTACCTTACTCTCCTGAAACTTCTCCCCCTGATTATTTTCTGTTTCCCAAGTCAAGATTGCCATGAAAGGACGTTTTTTCAAGATATTACGATCACCCAGCAGGAAGTTACACGGAAACTGAATGAGGTTTCGGAAAAAGATTTTCACCAGTGTTTTCAGGATCTTAATGATGTTCCAATCAATGTAATGAACAATGGGAGGATTACTTTGAACAATCCCAGTACATAAACACCTTTGTCTGTGATTATGTGTGAATAAACTATTCCAGCAGTCGTGCAGATTATCTTTCGCACTGTGTATACGTAGTAATCAAATGGAAGTTAACTTGTAACAAATCTAAATAAATAAATTAATCAATAAATAAATGAATGCATAAATGTTAATGGTACAACAAGGAAATAGTGCGAGCATTTCCTTTTTGATAAGCAAAAAAAAAAGTAACCAAAAAAACTGTGGATACTTTCAATATGAGGAGGCCTATTTCTCCTCATTGCTTTTTTGATATTTCTTCACATTAATTTTATTTTAGTGTTCAGATAATTTTATAGCAAGTGGTACTGTTGTAATTGATATTTATCTGTAAATTACTTTTTAACAAAAATGACAGTACTAAATTAATACTTTTTCTTTTATTACTCAATCAGTTGGAAAAGAGGGAAGGAAACTACTTAGAAAATGAAAATTCTTCTGTTGAACCTGAAATTATGACGCCTGAAGAGGCCCATAAGTTACTTAGCAGGTAAATTTTTATGTATTAAGCTTTTTCTATACATAGTTAAAATTTCTGATTTGCAAAATAAGGAATAGCTTAAGGCAATTTCTGAAGTTGAACTATATCTACTCATATCCCCCCCCCTTCCCTCTCCTTAATAAATTAAAAATAAGAATATTAGCACAGGGGGACAATTTGAAATTTTTTTTTTTTATCTTAAATGGGATACCAAACAGAAGATAATAAATAAACTGAAGAAACTTCTTCAAACATATCATAATAACAAATAAAGGGAAAGGAAAAATTCCGCGACCTGGACTCGAACCAGGGACCAAGCCTGTCGCTGGCACCGCTTTTACCAATTGAGCTACCACGTATATGAACCGCAATGCTGTTACAAGATATCCGCCAAGCAGCTCAATCAGCAGAGCAGGTCCCAACTCACAAGTCGGGAATCATCCTTCCCTTAAACCATCAAATATATTGATGAAATTTAACTCAAACAGAAGATAATAAATAAACCGAAGAAACTTCTTCAAACGTATCATAATAACAAATAGAAAAGGGATTACATATCA
The DNA here is from genome assembly GCA_023313115.1 of Rhysida immarginata. NCBI lineage: Eukaryota > Metazoa > Arthropoda > Chilopoda > Scolopendromorpha > Scolopendridae > Rhysida > Rhysida immarginata. Next base: position 2,928,037 of record JAHWFO010017185.1, read on the forward strand.
TAATAACAATACCCGTTTTCTATTTGTTATTATGATATATTTGAAGAAGTTTCTTCAGTTATAATATTATCTTGTGTTTGAGTTAAATTTCATCAACTTATTTGATGGTGTAAGGGAAGGATGATTCTCGACTTGTGAGTCGGGGCTTGCTCTGCCGATTGAGCTGCTTGGTGGCTTCAATAAAGTCCATTTGGATATCTTGTAACAGCATGGCGGTTCACATCCATGGTAGCTCACTTGGTAAGAACGTTGCCAGCGATAGGCATGGTCCCTGGTTTGAGTCCAGGTTGTGGAATTTTTCCTTCCCTTTTCTATTTGTTATTATTAAATGAGATGTTTTCATCATCTTAAGTTTGTATGCTAATTTGAGTTGGATCACCCCATCTCTTTCTGTTAAGCTATGCTTGGGTTCTTCTCCTCCTCCAGTTCCTATGCCCTTCTTCTGAGAGATTACAGTATCAGTAGAAGTTATTTTAAGAGCATAATTAGGGAGAGGGTAATGGCCATTCCTGTTTCTTTCTAAGGATAAGATGTTTCTATAGGCTAAACAAGGGTTAAGCTCAAGAAGGATATAATACAGCAATACTCCAAATTTACAGCAAGTTAGGTCTCAGAATGTTTATAAGTTGAAAGAATCCATAAGTAAAAGTAATGCATTATCCCTCTGTCATTGTGCTTAGTGTGTATGTTGCTGTATTGGATCATGAAATTCATACTGAATTGATGTAAGTATACTGAGTGGCCAAAAGTCACTGAAAGGGTTGTCCCATTTGAAGATGTGCCGTGTACGACTCCCGAATGTTGCGGCCAGATGCGGCGTATGGTGCTAGTATAGACACGATATCTGAGCAGTTCTATTACAGACAGGTGTCTAGTGAACATGGCAGCACGTCACGAGTTAACCAACTTAGAACGTGGGTTGATAATCGGTGCAAGACGCATGGGTCATAGCGTATCAGAGATTACACAAGAAATCGGGTTTCCAAGGTCAACAGTGTCTAGAGTGGATCTTCAGTATCGTAGAGCCAATGTTTCCACATGCATAAACTGCCACGCAGGACGACCACAAGTGTTTGTCGAATTTGAACCATACGGGGCGATTGACGGGTTACTGTGAGTCGGATCACTACCGATTTGAATTTGGGATGGCAGGAACCCATTTCTACCAGGACTGTATGAAGACAAATGCACTGCGTAGGCTTCAGAGCTGACAACCGACTCATGTCCCTTTGCTGGCACCTCGACACACAGCTCAACGACTGGCATGGGCTCGCGAATATCGTCACTGGATCATGGAACAGTGGCAACGTATAGCATGGTCAGATGAATCCCAGTTTCAGTTGTATCAAGCTGATGTATGCGTGAGAGTGTGACGTATGTCAATGTAGCTGTAGATCGTACGTGTGGCTTAGTTATGGCTATGTTCAGTTATGCGTGGATCAGTATCTCCCCAGAATAATTCCAACACCTCATAGAGTCCATGCCTCGAAGTATTATTGCAGTTTTGAGGGCTTGCGGAAGAGCGACTCATTATTAACATCACATTCAGTGCCTTCCCATGACTTTTGGCCACTCACTTTATTAGAAGTCAAAACATTTTTACCGATTACAACTCCTGTAACTCAGAAATTGCTTCTCACTCAGACCCCATGTCTCTGATCCTCACGCAGTGCAGTTTTGTAATCTGGTTCTACCTTTTTCTAAAATTGCTTGTTGTGTATTCTTCATGTTTCTGCCTGCATTGTTTGGTCTATCGTTTGGTGTTCCCCTTATTTCTGAACCCATGAGATTGTTTATGGTATTTAGCTATATGCTCAGTTACGCTATGTCACTATTGTCGCTTATCTCTTTTGTTTGCCTCCCTTTGCACTGTATTTGTATTTGTGTCCTTTTCTCGTGACTCTGCAGATTGGCCCTGATTGAAACACATCAAACTTATTAAAATCTTGCACTGTTTATGTATTCCAGTTTTGTATATTTAATTTATAACAATATCAAAAATCATGTCCACATTTTGTAACACGCCTCCTAAATGTAACTCAAGTCCAATTCACAACTTGATATAGGAGTTAAAGGAACCTTATGAACCAAATACTTGCCTTATGTAAGATTTATTGTAGATGTACAAATAATCATTCTTAATATGCCAATCGCAAGAGATTTTTAATATCACAAATAATTTTTTACACCTGCTCATTTATTTTTTCATTTTTTCCACTTACCGTAATTTACGGTAATAACGCCACAGCAATAGTTAAGTCGTATCTCTCCCCTCCCCTCTCCCCCTTTATGATAGAAGTGTAAAAATAAAATGAATTGGCTTAATTTAAGAGCAATATAAATTTTAATACATGCTAAATTAATCAAATACATAAAAATTGAACTTAGAATGTTTTTGCACTTTCAAGAACGTTTTACAATATTGGTGATACCCTAATAGATAAATTGAAATCACTAACCTATTTGAGACCTTCAAAATCAGAATTTTCAGAATCTGAATGAAAAAGAGTTAAATATTCTTTTTCATTTTCTTTACTTTCATCATTATTGTCAGCAGTTATTATCTATAAATGGTGGCAAGAGAAGTTATAATAAAGGAAACTTGATCGCAGTGACTTTTTCGCAAATGATGTTGCCATCTTGTTTTTAAGAATTCACTTTTGCATTAGCTTTTGGAAATGAAAAATTGAGAAAAAAAAAGGAAATTAATGTACTGCATATTGTATATACTACACTGCTTTGCAATGAAATTGCCCCACCCACAAGGAGTTATCCGAATGAGCCAAAAGTAGGTATAAAGCAAGAGATACATCTGAACACACCTTTATTACATGCACTCATTTGTACAGGGTGTCCCAACGAAAAGCGGCATTAGTAGGTTTTGGTACCACCTTTAGCTGCGATGCATTGTTCCAGCCGCAAGTGTAGGTGATCATACAGGTGGCGAATGTCTGCCCAGGCCTGGTGAACCTGCTGTGTCAGTTCATGGAGATTGCGAGGTGATTGTAAACAACGTCCCACCATGTCCCACACGTGCTCAATTGGCGATAGGTCTGGGGACCTTGCGGGCCATGGCAGGCAATTGATATCATGCAGACATGCTATGCTCATGTTTGCCGCGTGCGGTCTGGTGTTATCCTGCTTAAAGACTGTGCCGGGTATGGTGCGCAGAAAGGGCAGTAATACAGGCTGCAGAATCTCTGTGACGTACCATGCTGCTGTCAGGGTGCCTTGGATGGCGACTAAAGGCATTCTGGTATCGTAGCCGATGGCACCCCAGACCATGATCCCGGATGTTGGTTTACGATGGCAATACCAAATGCATTGTTCATTGGCATGTTCCAATGGTCTGTGCCACACCTGTCCGCATCTGTTGTTGGTGTCCAAACAAAAGCGGGATTCGTCGCTGAAGATCGCCAGGCGCCATTCCATTCGCCAGCCCACTCGTTCACGACACCATTGAAGTCGTATCGCACGGTGCTCAGGTGTCAAAGGAAGACACAGCAATGGACGCCTGGCAGACATTGTTGCGGCGTGTAACCGGCATGCTATTGTCGCTATTGACACTGGTGCATCACTTGGAATAGTGCCGTTGTCACGCAGTTCCCACATGTTGATGGTTCTGTCCGCTAGCGCTGTTCGCAGTATCTGCCTATTGGTACGAGCTGACGTGCTTCTCTGGGCCCCAGAGCCAAGTCTTCTGGCATGTGTGCCTTCCTCTCGCCATTGCCTCCAACATCGGCCTGCCGTCCGTGCGTCCCGTGACGCATGGACAGCAATCTGTCTGGTTGACCATCCAGCCTCGGAGAGGCCAATAATCCGACTTGTTCAAAGTCTGTTAATTGCGTGAACGGTTGTCGTTGTCGCGGCATTGAGACCGTTGTGCGGATTACAGTACTGTACGTTCACGAGGCAGTTATTTCCTCCCTACTGCATGGAACGTCTCGCACAGGTGTCAACTGATGAGCCTTTACAGGCACCCGGACACGCTGTATCAATCCATATGGTCTGTCCCGTGAGCATGCATCTAATCGTTTACTAGTCTGAGGTAGACGAACCCCCCCACTAAATATAGATAAGGTCAGATAACTCCTTGTTGGTGGGACAATTTCATTGCAAAGCAGTGTATATATTGTACTGTATTGTACCAGTATATTAAATATTATATGCTAGTTTTGTTTGAAAATCCTTCAGAACAAAGTTTGTTTTACCCCCTCCCCCCCCACCCGCTTCCTCCAGTTAGCTTTTGGCAACAGAAAAGTGAATGGGAAATTTAGATAAAAAGCTAATTAATGTACTCTATATGCTATAAATGCACTCTAATGTACCAGTAAATTCTATATTAAACGCTAGTTTTGTTTGAAGTTCATTTGACCCTCCAAGCCGTTGTACCACTTGTTATGTTGTAGCAATAGTTAAACTACAAAGGCATTTTTTAAAACTTTTTTAATGCATATGCTGCGGTGTTATTTCTATAAATCACGGGTAGTTGAAGTTTCCCTGAAGAACATTGCATTCCCTCTGTCCGAAAATATGGTATTATGTTCTTATGTTCTTTATGGAAATGTAATGGTATACATTTCAACATTATTTTTGTTTGTAAATGTATAATGCATTTTCAGGCAGAGGCAATAATAGATAATAACTTGAGTATGAATACAGTCTGTCTTTTCACATTGCTTATGGATTAGGGGCACAGGCCCTTTGCGATCTGGAAAAAAAAAAAACCCCACATAAAATTGTTTATTTCATTGGTCATTATGTAAGCAAAAACGAGCAATTTGTAACTGTAAAAGTGAACAATGCCAGTGTAATAACTAGTAATGCAGAATAAAAATTAACAACAGAAGAAACAGGAACAGATAATTATCAAGAATTTCCTGCTATTAGCCTTCATATCGCCAAAAACTTCCTTCCATAGCCTTCCTACTTAATATCTTTGACTGACCCTGAAACATACATCCAATTCTGTTTTTACATGATAGAAACATTCCCAAAGAATAAGTGTAAAAAATACACTCTACCTGTGGGGGAAAATAGAGATTGGTTCCAGAGACTGGAGAAATCATAAAAATAACACAATAAACCAGTATTAGATATTAATGTTAGAATCTTATAATTTTTATTTCATAAAAAATGCACATGTTTATAAAAATGTATTATAAATGTAAATTATTATTTGAAAAAAGAAATACATGTATCAGGTAACCAAAAAAGTTCAGTTGCTTTCTGATGGGGTTTACTGTTAGAGACGAGATGATCATTGGACAGCTCACATACAGTCAAACCGTCATATAAGAACTCCGGATATAAAAGAGCACTGCTTATCATAGCACAATTTTGGTACGTTTTTTCAAATTAGACTTCAGATATAAGAGCCAACCATATTCTTTCATGCTTTAAATCAAGGCATAATTTGCATTCATTTATAGATGCTTTTAGTCGATCGCAACATTTTTTTCAATCTTTCAGAGATGTCTATATATTTTGTACATTCTGTACATGTTTTTAATTGTTCAGAGATACATCACTAGATCAAGGAATTATCCACACAATGAAGGTTCATTACTGCTCACAAGTCATGCTTCATGCCGTCAATGAAGGAGAAAACTTTCTTGATTTTGCAAGGAATGTCGATATTTTAAAAGCTTTTCGTAGTTTCTTGCACTGCCAACAATGATTCAGAACTGCTTTCAGAAAGGAGGATTTTCTTCCAGTGCGGACCATCTGGAAGTTCCAGTAGAGTTCGAAATGCCACAAGTTGAATTTGAAGAATATGTTCACATTGATAAAGAGCTTGATTGAATGCAGAGGAAGAGACAGAGCTTGAAGAACAATATCAGGTGGCTAGGCTTTCAACGTTCTTTTAATTGTTGAGAAAATTTTAGAGCAGAATTATACCGACTATGAGTTTTACTATGAAGTAAAGGATAGGATTCTAAAAAAAACTATTTGTAAGAGAAAACTGTTAAAGATAACATTTTGTATAAAATGTTTAAAATATTGAATAAATTTGTTATGCAGGTAGTAGAAGGGGGGGGGGGGAGGGGGTAAGATAATGGGTTTTTCAATTTCCCCCATAAAGGAGTTTCTTTATGTTCAGTTTGGTCTAGAACAGCATCTTTGCAATGTCGGTGAAAAGTATCATTATTTGAACATGTTTGTTTACAAAGTCAAACTCTGCACAAATTCTGCATTTGGAAACGATGCAGTAACATCATCCAGCACAAATGTGGTTCTGAAAGTTCCATTTGGCAACAGTATTTTGGGACTGGTGGATATAAGTTGGTTTATGCACTGCAAGTTGTGTATCACCTTTTATAGTGCAGAAGGCCAAGCCATTACTACTGCACTCTACATACAGCAATTGGAACATATGCAGGTTTCTTTGTGTTGCAAACAAGAAAGAGGTACCAGATACCATAGTTCGAAAGTTACCCATAATGCAATTATTGCTTTGAAATGGGATCCATCTTATTCCCTAGATATTTCACCAAGTGATTATCACTTGTTCTTTGCTCTGGACATCCACATGAGAGCAAGACAATTCCATGATGATGCAGAGATTAAATCTGAAGTGGCCCAATTTTATACCTCTAAAGACATTTTACCAAAAGACACTTTGAGCATGTATTGCATTGGGAAAAGATTATCAAATGTATTTCGATGTGTAACATCGTTTTTGCCATTCATTTACTGTGTCTTGGTGTTTCATTTGCAAAAGCAACAGAACTTTTTTTGCAATCATTGATATGAATAAAATAAACTACAAATTGTTGAACTACATGTAACAAGATTTTATTCGGTGTCACTTTCTGACAATAAATGCAGAGCTGCCAACTCTCCCGATAATGGAGGGAGACTCACGATATATCTACCATTTCCCGCCTCCCGATACGAAAATGTCAATTATTAATAAATATCCCGAAAGTTAATTGAAGTTGTAAAATTAAAAATTCGATTGAAAGATTCTCTTTTAGAACTTTAAAGTTTAGTTGAAAAATATCCGCCATTTATCTTTGCCATGATTCGCTATATTGAAATTACGTCACAAGAGCGCTGCTATCTTTTCTGGATCGTCACAAGGGCGCTGCCGTCTTTACTGGATCGTCTTTTCATTGAACACGAAAATTTATTTCTACACTACGATGCGAATAAAAAAAATACACAATCAATAATATGAGTTATATCATTACTTTTAAAATTCTTCTATTAATAAAATTAGAATTTAATGAGGTTGTCTCCTAGTTTATTTATACTGATGTTAAATAAATACTATATAATAAAAATATAGGTTAAATTTATTTAAGCATTTTAATTCACTACAGATTTAATTAATATTATTCTTCTGTAATAATAATTCTATGTAGATAATTTGATACTATGCAAATTTTAATATCAAGTGTGATTTGCATAACTCTTTTTGGAAAATCGAATCTCCCGCCAGTGACTTCCTTGAGGTTGGCAGCTCTGTAAATGTATAGTCTTCATTTGTTTAAGACTATAATATCATTGTGATTACTACAAATATTGTACTTCCTTGATCGTCGTCTTGTTGTTGTATTGGTGAAATTCTTCCTGTTATTTCTTCAATAAAATTATCTCTTGTGGTGCTGATATTTTAGAAACAAATTCATTCATTGATTATTGTGTTCCTGTGTTCGATGTTTTCATATAATTCTGTGTAAGAAGCTATTAATAAATTTAAACATCAACCTTCAGACTAAATAAAGTTCATATTGAAGTCTTACAAATTCATGGATACTCCACAAACGAAATTGTGGTGACTTTTTTTTTTTTCCATGGCGTTCAGGTTGGTTGTGTTAATCAAAACAAGTCGTGTAAAAATAATAAAATTTATTTTCACTTCATGTTAAATCAAAAATAAATATAATCATCATGTTTTATTTACTTCAAGAAAGGCAAAATAGAGTAACAAAGATATATAATAAATTCAATAATCAGGCAAAAATAAGTTAAATTGAGGACTTCCAACAAACATGAGATATTCTAAAATGTTTATAGGATAATTTTTTTGATCAGGAGATCCATATAGCTTCACTGTGTTGCCAAAATCGTCACATGCATTTGTCGATGTCTTCTGTCATGATTTTTCACTTCACTCACGCTCAAAGCAACTGAGGGTGCTTTGCACTACATTTATCGGCGAGAGCTTCACAGTTTGTTCTCATCTAATGAACTGAAATGTGAATGGAGTGCCTGAAAAGTGAGTTGAATGTGTTGAAAACTTAGCTAGTGATATGACACGAAATTTTTTAATAAAAAAAAAAGAGAGGGGAATCCACCTTAGAAATATTGATCCAGATTCCAGATAAATTTAAGGGTCACCACATAATTTCCTTCCTTTACCTCCCTTCCTGACATAAACCTTCTTCCTGAATACCAAAAGATTTATATGATTTGATTCTGATAGATTCAAAATACAGAAAATTAAAAAAAAAAAAAATCATAATGTACAGGGAAGTCAAAAGTCTGTTACCTCCCTGCTACCAGTGCTGAAAATGGAATATTCCAAATATGTTGCGGCCAACAAATAGGTAGTCGTGGGTAGACTATCTGTTGGTGTCCTTCCAATGACCTGATTTTGCAAATTAGGTCATATACAAAATTGATCTCATAAACTGCAACAGATAAGGACCAAATTTACAATTACAAACTTGTTCCATATTCAATTATGAACACAAAAAAAAAAAACAATCACCTCAAATTCTGATAAATACATCACAAAAATGAAACTGAAACATTTCGCCCATCCACTGTAAAGGCTGTTAGAAAACTTTATCAAACATCGTGCTGAATACTGTATTTTAGAGTTGGTGGAAGACATTTTGAGCACATCCTTAATCAGATTTTTTTACTGAGTAGCCTCTGTATTTTCAATTTTGTTATTTATATGTGAAAAATAAATGCCAGTGATTTGCTTATAGAAATGTTTCAGTTTTATTTTTAACTGATCTATTCATCCAATTATGATCTTTTTTTTTTTAAATTGGTTTTCATATTGTACCATAATTTTCAGTATAATATGCGTATTATGCAAAATAAAAGTTTAAAAAATCATTACTGCGTATTATAAAAAATTGCGTATAATGTTCCGTTTTTTGTTAATAAAACCAATTAAAATACAATGGCGGGGGGGGGGGGGGGATTTCAAACGAAGTTGTATCTTTTATTCACTTTTTTCTTAATTGTTCATAATAATCCGATATTATTGATAATAAAACCAGGACGCATTTAAAATTTTAATAGGCAAAGCCATTTTGAATCACTGTTAAAAAAACCTGGATATTGGTTTCCCTTCCCAGGTTTTCCCCAGCAAATTTTCAAGATGGCTACCGATTCTCTGTGAAATCTGTAATAATAAAATTCAAAAAGTAAGGCAAATTACTGTATTTACCTGACTATAAGATGAGTTGTTTTTTTTTCCAAATTAAAGGGCCTATAAAAGGGCGGTCATCTTAAAATCTTAAATTACACAAATATGCTGACTTTTGCAAGATAATGCTAAAATCCTCCATCTCGGCTGTAGTGGCATTGCCATTTACTGGCATTCTCAATCATAACAAGATCACACGAGATTTTACGATAGCTGTTACGATAGATTTTAATTTTTAAAAAAGTATTCTTGCTTCCATGATGCTCATTAAAGAAAAAAAATTTTCCCAAAAATTTACCTCAAAAAAGTGGGGTCGTCTTCTAACGAGTCGTCGTATAGTCAGGTAAATACAGTACTTAGCCAGTAACTAGAGATGACACAGTAATAAATGCAATACATGAATGCTACCAATCTTAATTATATCAGTCAAGGAAGTTAGGGTTTGAATTTGAATTACCGATGTTTGCTACTAACAGATCTTTATAAAAATGTTTGAATTATCTTTCAAATGGATATATTTGCACGGCAGAGAGTTTAAGAAAATACAATTCGAAATGCTTTTGTGAAAGCAGGAATTTCCCTTCTTGTGGATGATTCAGTCATGAGAATCGAAGACGAGGAAGAAACGGTAATTAGGCCTAACAAAGAACTGCTTAACTGAAATGATGGAATTATTTTGCTCAGACACAGACACTTCTGATTTTGAAGGATTTTAAATAAATTTATTTCTGATAAAATGTAATTTTAAATATAAATAATAAATTTAGTTAGATGATCATTTATTTTGAATACTTCTGATTTCTTCATTTTATGGAAATATAAAAAGTGTAAACCCTTTAAAAATCAGACAACCATAATGCACTGCGTGTTTGAACAAACATGGTGGGGCACTCCCTGTTGCTGAATCGCTATCTTAGGTACATAAATTGCGTATAGTACACGAGTGCGTTGGAAAGAAGTCTCTTTCATCACAAACTATTAAGAGTTCAGATGGGAGGCTTCTGAAAACGGAGCAGAGCGTATTGCATGCTTTGCATCTCTTCTTAATCCGGTGACAGCAACAACTGAGGCACATGGGTGCACCTTGGAGCAGAGAATAGTCACGGTAGTATTACCGAAGCAGAAGTCAGATGGGCAATTAAGTCCCTGAAGACTGGCAAAGCTGCAGGTGATGATGAAATCCAGTCTGAGATGTTAAAGGCCTTAAATCAGGATGGTATACATTGGCTGACTTGGGTGTGTCAGATTGCTTGGATATCTGACCAGGACCCTAAGCAATGGGAGGCAGGAATTGTGATCCCCATCTTCAAAAAGGCAGATCAGAGAGATTGCAACAACTATCGAGGCATCTCTTTGCTCAACAATCCTGGGAAAGTGTACGCTAAGTGTCTGGAGAAGAGAAGTCGGGAAATAGTATACTCCAAACTGTCGAGGGAGCAGTGTGATTTCCGACCTGGCCGAAGCACGACGGATCACATCTTTGAGAAATCCTGGGAGTATGCAAAAGATGTCTACGCTTGCTTTGTGAACCTCGAAAAAGCATATGACAGACGTCTTCGGGAGAAGCTCTGGCAAGTGTTGCAAGAGTATGGAGTGGATGGGCAATTATGGTTGCTATCATGTCTCTGTACGAAAGCTCTGAGATGCGTGTCCGGATTAATGGCATTAAGTCAAGACCGTTCACCATGGGTGTTGGACTCTGCCAAGAGTGCGTACTGTCGCCCCTTTTGTTCATTATCTTAAGACAGGATAGACAGGGGCAGCCGAGGTGATGAGCATGTTTGCGTGGGAGAGGTTGCTCTTTGCTGACGACCTTGTCCTCCTTGGGTCTTCTTGCACTAACCTTCAGCATGCACTAGACCAGTTTGCAGCCAAATGTGAAAAAGCTGGGATGAAGACTAAGACTGAGGTTCTGGTCCTTTCAAGACAGCCTGCTTATTGCACTCTCCATGTTAGGGGAGCCCCATTGAGACAGGTGGAGAAGTATCTCAGAATTGCATTCACGAGTGACGGACGGCAGGAAAAAGAGTTGGATGCTCGGATTGGTGCAGCAAGCTGTGTCGGACGTGAATTGTGGCAATCCATGGTAACGAAATGTGAGCTGGGTAACAAAGCCAAGCTCTCTGTCTTCAAATCTATCTTTGTCCCCATTTTCACCTATGGTCATGAGGCTTGGGTAATGACCGAAAGAGTGCGATCGCGGATACAAGCGGCCAAAATGAGATTTCTGAAAGGTGTGGCAGGTATTACCCTTCTAGAGTGCACACTAGCACCATAAGGGGGTCTTTAGGTGTTGAGCTGCTACTTCTCTGTATTGAGAGATCTCAGTTGCGCTGCTATGGCCACGTGATATGGATGCTGCAAGCTGGTCTTCCTAGGCAGTTGTTACTTTCCAAGCCGGTAGGTAAGAGACCAAGAAGTAGGCCTAGAACCAGGTGGCTTGACTACATGGAGAATCTGGGTTCGAGTCGCTTGGGTATTACCAGGGAGGACATGTGCTTGATGGTGAAGATCGTGATGCTGGAGATCCTCCATAGGTCTGCTGCTCCCACGACCCTAACGGATAAGCGTGTTTGAAAAGTAAGTAAGACACAGATGCGTATCATATACCGAAATTTATGGAAATTGGAAATTGAGCCTTCTATGGAATTATCTATCCGAATTATGAGATAAATCTTGTGTTAGACTTAATTTGCATAATCATATCTTCAGAAGATGACCAACAGATATGTTTCCATATTTTGCACAAGTAGGAGGGAGGGTAACAGATTTTTGACTCTCCCTGCATGTCAGTAAAATTACAAGGCGTGTTTTTTAAGTAAGTACCATGTTGATATAAAAAAAGGACAATTTTAAGACCTTAACTTTTATATGAAAGCCTGAATCTTAATCTTCTTTTCAAAATAATTTTCACAACTTAATGTTAAAGCACTGTTTGTATTGTACAATCAGCTTCTAAATTCCGTTCCATTGAAATCAGCCATCTGGTTTGCTAACTAGGCAAAAGATCCACAAGCAAAACACCCTGCCTATCCCAAAACACAGTGCACATGACTTTTCAGGTTGATTACTTGGACTGTTATTTTGATTCCAGTGTAGCATGAGCAACCTAAGTTTCATCACCAGTGACAATTTTGCTTGAAAACTTATTCTCTTCGACACAGTACTCTTGAGGAAAGTCAGAGCACTGGCTAAACTGTGCAACTCCGTGCTGGATTTCTGTGAGGATGGAATTCAGAAGCTGGTTGTACGATATACAGGGTGGGGCATGGGAACTTCCTTTTTTGAAAATGACCGTCACACAAAACAGGAGATTTTATTTTACACTGTTTTAAAAAGAATATCTTTTTAAATGTTGGCTCCAATATCAATACACTGATTCAGTCGAATTCGGAAGTTTCAGTCCACTCTTTCACACATGGCAACCAGTATATTGGCAATTTCTGCTTGGATGTTGTTCTGTAGGTCCTCTAGGGTCTGTGGACGGTCATTATAAACCAGGGATTTGAGATAACCCCAAAGGAAATAATCACAGGGGGCTAAATCAGGCAAACGCGCAGGCCAGTTTACATCCCCTCTCAGGGAGATCAGCCGCCCAGGGAAGGCTTGTCTCAAAAAATCTATTGAAACCCTTGGTGGTGTGAGCTATGGCTCCATCTTGACGTAGAGAACGTCCAGACATGCCAAGGGCAACTGCAGAACGCTTTGGGAGAACTGTGCAGAATAGACAAACGAACTCGTTCAGTTTTTTTCAGGTGTTGTGACGGTCATTGGAGGTCCTTTTTTTGGACACATTCCCAGTTTCCCTGAAGGCATTCACCCACAAAAGAATCGATTTTCGACCGGGAACACGTCCACGCGGGGGAATTTCAAAGTGCTGACGAAAGACACGTTGCACAGCGAAGATGGAATGGCTGTTAGAAAAATTCGCCTCCACAGCGAAAGTGCGTTTCTCTCTCGACCAAAGCATGTTGGGAACTGAAACAAGTGGCGATACAAACCTTCCATCCAGGCCATTCCATTGTGCTTTTCCCACCCTTCTGTGATGCCCACTAACTTAATCATGGCCTATTCAAATACTATACGGAAGTTCCCATGCCCCACCCTGTATGATAAGTGCCTTAATGTAGGTGGAAATTATGTTGAAAAGTAGATTAAGCTGCAGGCTTTCATGTAAAAATAAAGGCATTAAAGAAATACTTTTTTTATTATTATTATTATTTTTATATATACAATCAAAACGGTACTTACTTAAAAAAATATGCCTCCTCGTTTTTTATAATTTATTACTCATTTATTATGTCTTGTATAAAATATAAAAGTCATCTCCACATTGCTGATAACTCTATATGCATGTGAGTAAGATGTGCCCATAATGGAGATTTGTAAGACAATTAATATCAAACAATAAAATTGCAGGGGATGTTTAGGGTGTGGAGGATGGGCTTTTGTGTTCTTATGGGACAATAAGGCCATTAGTACTTCCTACAAATCCACATTCAATCAAACTCCACATTCGAGGCATTTTGGGGCAATAAGGCCATTACTACCTCCTACAAATCCACATTCAGTCAAACTCCATATTTCAAGCATTTTTAGTTACAGATCACTAAATGTTTTATAAATATTTGAAGATTCTTCTTAAAAAAAGTTAAGCAAAGATTTTTTTTTTATGAATTTAAAATATCTACACAGTAATCTAGTTATGACATTTAGAATGGAATACACCATTTATAATTTTAATACCAAAATTAAACTTGATATTCAAAATTTGTTTTTTTTATGAGAATTTAATAAAATTAAACAATATTAGTGATTTTAAAAAATCTACTATTTTCCTAACTTTCAGTATATTGTTTTGATGTTTAAGAACTTATTATTATAGATTGAATATTGTTTTTAAATACACTTATATTGAATATAGTTGTTAAATACACTTTTGATTTTCATCAACATTAATAGTCATTTTTAGGTTAATGTTTTTATTATTTTAGATTTAAAATTACTTTCTTCTATGCATGAGCATGATGCTGATTTAAATTTAATCATCCTCCCTTCCTCCCTTTTCTTATCCTTGTTTCTTTTACAAAATTATTATACTCTCTTACATTTTCATCATCCTATTTGATTTTTTCTTTTCTCTATTAACTCAACAAATCTCGCTTGGCATTTAAGAAATTGGCTGTAAGTTTGTTTTTTTTTTTTTGTTTTTTTTTTTTTTGCATTATTTTTTAATATAGTATATACCCTGTATGTGGTATGTCAATTGCTACATAATCAGCTTAAATGAATTATTTTCTCAAAGCTCATTGTTAGCCAATTCATTAAAAGAAGGTTAAAAAGATTTGAGAACCAAGAAGTATACAGTAAGCAACAGTTGATCAGTGTTGCAAATCTTAATAATTCGAATTCATATTCTGTGAGGCATAACGATCTATAGTTGATCTTTTTTTATTATTATTATTATTTTCTCCTTCTTTTTTATTTAAAAAAAAAATTACTTTTTTTTTTCTTTTAATGATAACAAATGTTCCTTGCATGAAAATACATACTGAAAGCCTGTTCCATCCCTCACTAAGTGGGGGTGTATGCATGCACAAGTGTGAGTTTATAATGATATTTACACAAGTCAGCAGTTTGCCCATCTGGTAGTTTTGTGGTCTCTCTTTCTCTCTTCCTTATGCTGGCTCTCTCACTTTCTCTCTCTTTCTTCCCTCTCTCTCTCTTGCTCCTCCCTCCCTCCTAATATTCTCTCATTACTATTGAACACCCTTTTCCTAATCTTGTCCCATATTTTCCTGTTCTACCTCCTACAAGTCTTTACAGGTGAATGCTGGTTAGCCATGCTAGTATCTGACAACACGAGTTCGATGAAAGAAGACATTTCTTCCTGTTTATCTTCTCTGCTTCTTAGTTATTGCTTTGAAGGCCTTCATTTCTACAGCTTGAAGAGCATGTGCTTTATGCTTTACTCTCCTCAGCAACACCAACAGCAGCAAACATTGATGTCTATTTTCTCATTGAAGTTTTTTTGTCATCCTATTTTTGCATGATTGATTTTAGCATTAATAAAAAAGAAAACATGTACATTTATTGGTTTATTTCTTCCTAATATTAACATAAAGTCATACAATTCTAGTTAGTCATTATAAAGTTTTGAAACAGGATTATTTGTAAGTAAACTTTTTTGTTTATTCACATAGAGTTTAAATACTGTTTCATATGCTTGTAAATATTATCATTTTTATTAGATAGATTTATATTATACTGTGTATATTCACTTTTTTTTTGCTTTAAAATTTTATCTTTTTTTTATACTGGGATTGTAAGAAGCAAAGTTTTTGAAAATTTTTAATGTTAGTCCCCTCCCTCCCTTTTCGTATATGCCCAGCTAATAGGAGTTCAATAATAATGGAAAACCTTTTGGCACACTTAGAACATACACACTTGTGTATATACATACACTATCTATTTTAGAAAAAATTCATTCCTTTATATAGATTCTAACGTTTTTGAATACTTATATTTGAAATAACAATTATCATGTTTTATAATTTGATAATAAATTGATCTGTCGGATGACTATGTTGCCTTAAGTGTTCTGTAGACATGTTTCATTTAAAAAACAGAAAAAAAATGTTATTTATTTATTAAGTTTTAATTTTAAACCCAGCTGGAACTGGAAGCTTCTCATAATGATTTCAGTTTCAAACATCATTTGCTCTTTAATTTCATTATTCATACAGATAATTAAAAAGGGTCAAAGTTAATTAAAAATTCTATTTCATCATAATTATTTAAATCAAATAAATAAGATAAAAGATCAGAAAAATACCTTTGATATTGTGGATATCAATACCACCATATAATAATTTTGCTTACCCACCATCACAAAAGCGGGATTGTTTGCGTTAGGTGAGTAAATTAAATACATGTTTACATTCAGATATTAACCTTTTATAAGTGACAATTTAATTTTTATGTGTAATAACTAAGGGAGATTTTAGGATAATAAAGTTTTTCCAGAGGCAATTAATAATAATAATTTATTCATGTAGAAGAAATAGTATAGAATTTAACAGTAATTTAACAGTAAAATTTGACAATCATTTGAGAGTTAACATCTTTTATAGATTCAAAATTATCATTGGATGTTTTATTCTTAATTTTTTTTAGAATATGGGGTATTCCAATATACTGTACTGTTGAGAAGTTCATAATGCTGTGTGCATAAGTTATTAAATTTGATAACTCTCCTTGTTTCTCTGTTTTTTGTTTTATGTTATAAAAAACGATATTTAATATTTTTCTCGAAACAAAAATACCTCTTAAGATTGTGAAACAAATCACAGCAAAACAGTTTTAGTGTGGGTTACTTCACAATTTCAATATGTATAAAATTAACACAAAGTGTTAATATTTTTTGCAAACAGGTGAAATTTAAGTGTACCAGAAAATTTCAATAAATAATTCTTAAATAGGAAATAAAATCTTTAAATGGAAAATTATGATCCTTGAAATTTTACATTTTCATAAATCCTGTTTTAGAAATATTAGTGTTTTTTCTTAAATTCTACTTCAGGTGGTATTGTATTATTTATTATAAATATACAGAAATGGGTCATCAATAATATACAATTTAATATAGACAATACAGAACAATACAATGACAAATGACATGACAAACGTTTTGGCTTTATGCCATTATTGAGGGTCTTAATTACAAATTTGAGATTATAAAGACTCCTTTATAACGTCTTTTTAAATGTTAGAGGACATTTATTATGGAATAAAAGGATGATATAGTGGATGTCTGTTGTTAAGTATTACAAAATTTTAAAAGGCTATATTGTTGAGGAAGGTATTTTTGGAGAATTTTTGAAGGAAATGTTTAAGAAGGCTATCAAATTCTAGGTCTGTTTAGGTATTAAGAATAGATGAATTACCGTATTTACCCGAATATAAGCAAAGTTTTTATTTGAATCTGACTAGAAGTTAAAGTCGTTTCATGCGGCGGAAAAAAATTTCATGAATCCCTTTTTACTTTCTTATATATAGTATAAGGAAGTATTGTAATCACGACAAATTTCGACCTCCAGATTTTCACTGATCTTCACGTTCTAGGGTACCTAGATTACGAAAAAGTGATTTCTGGAAAATGTCTGTCTGTGTCTGTGCGTGTGTGTCGACGATAGCGTCCAAACGGCTAAAGCTATCGAGACAAAACTTTAAACTTAAGATTATAATCTTCCTGGGGAGGTCTGATTTGTTTTCCAGTGGAATCGGTGAACTGGAAGTATCAGTTTACTCCAGCACCAAAATATAAATTTTGAAATATCTCGTTAAACATTGCGTTTATGAAAATTTTGAAGGGACTAAAAAGTGTTCCAATTTCAATTTTAAACAACTTTTGTTAAGAAAATTTTTCAAAATTCCAACTGGAAGTACCAGTTTTACTCTTGTCAAAATCCAGTTTTTGGCTAATTCAGGCGAAATAAGACGGTATTGGAAAATTTGTGAAGTATACAAAAGTATTTAGAAGTTATTTTAACAACTTTTGTTTACGAAATTTTTCAAAATTCCAACCGGGAGTACCAGTTTTACTCTTATCAAAATCCAGTGTTTTACTAAAATAGGTGAAAGAAAATGGTATAGGAAAATTTGGAATCTATACCAAAGTGTTTGGAAGCTAATTTGAAATAACTTTTATTCACAGAATTTCTATCGAAAGTAGCCATTTTAGACAGTTGTTTAATTTTTTTCTGTATTTGGACCAGGACATTTACATATAAGAAAGTCGGGTGGTGACCACACCTCATTTTTTACTGTGGAAAAGCATTCTTTTTGCTAGTTTCAGGTCTATCTCTATTAAAAAAAAAAAACATTTACAGTAGTTTGGAGGTGAACTGTAGATGTAGATGGCAAAAAAGAATGCGTGTTGATTGGAAAAGAGAGAAAGTGTCTAGGCTTATGCCTGCTGATGAAATACAGTGTATAACTGTCTAATTAAAATTATGGTAATCGGATCTAAATAAATAAGGACTACATTTTATGGTATTCAGTTTTGTATACAGTTTGTATCGCTTGATTCATTTGCCTTATACTTAGTTTCATAGCCATGTCTATTCATTGAACAGAAAAAGGATTTACATTATCTGAATACATTAAAAAAATAAACAGGTTGGATAAAATTTGAGAATTTTGTTTTTCCTATAAAAATACATACTCAAAAGAAGGGAGGATCAATACGGTAAATTCGATTCGGCTTATGTTCAGGTAAATACGGTATTGTATTTTTTGAGTTTAAAAATCTGTATTTTCTAAAATGCTGAGTTTACTGGAGTCTTTTGTACTTACTAACACTTTCATTGTTTCATCAATCTTACTGAATTTATGCTGTGCAAATTTATATTTACCCTTGTAAGGTTTAGAAGAATCTTATGTAATCAATTAATCAAAGACCAGAAATTAATATTCTATAAAAGATAAAGGCAATACACATGTTATGCTATCCACGTTTAATCAATTAGATCCTAATATAAATTTTATTTTAGAATAAGAAATAAACAATAGCATTAACTATCTGGATATTACTATTTTCTAAAAATTACAAAAAATCTCAAATTTGAATTCAAAATTTTCCGATAATTTAATCCATGCATCCTACAGCCAGATACAATCACAAAATTGCTTCATTCCAGTAAACTTACCCATTACCTTAAGACTTCAAATTCCATGGATAAAGCCTGTTTTCCATTTAGCAACTCTTTGGCGTATTTTAGGCATCTGCGTCTTTTTTGGCTATTTTTGAAAAACGCACTCGTTTTCCAATTAGCGTCTGTTACGCGTCCGTCAGCCATCAGTCATGCGTCTTTTCAAGATCTGCTTGGCTAGATTTTTACGTGTTTTTTCAGGCGTCTTTTTAGATATAGCCAATCGGGTTCAATCTATTTCGCTTTAGATTCTGGGTAGTTGTCTTCGCCGATTCAGATGGAGAATCATGGCTGCCGTAGCTGCTGTTCGCCGACACTGGTTCTCGTGACTTTTCCCTCGTGAATTTATTAATAAACAGGTTTTAAAAATTTGGTGAATCATTTATTTACTAAGTAAAAATGATATACATGTAGTAATAAATTCAAAGCATGAACGTGATTGGAGTAGTTGATATCCTCTTTTTATATCACCATGAGAAAGTGACAAGTGTTTGCAGTGACTCGACCAATCAAATCAGACCAGAGTCAGGATAATGGTTGAAGGTTGCTAAATGGAAAACGACCGCGCCTGCGTGCTAATCACGACGCTTCTGCAGGCGATGATTGCAAGAGGCTCAAAAGTCGCCGCACATTACGAGATGCTTAAAAGTCGCTAAATGGAAAACAGGCTTAACACTGACCTACTTCAGCATATTAATCCATAAAATTACAAAGTTTTTTTTAAAAAAAATTTTAAATTTGCTTTTAGAACCAATAATACAACTAAAACACTTTTAAATGCCCAAAATCAACCTGTCAGTATACAGGTGTCCCAGAAGAAAGGTCAGTTTCGCATGGGTATAGAATGAGTTAAGTCAAAAAATTTATATAAACATGTAGTTTTATTAATGGTTTCTGAGATACAGCTATTTGATTATATCCTATGGTTTTTATTTTACTGCATTAATATTCTAATAACATTATCATAACAAATTTTCGATTATTCCGCCACGTACTTCGATGCATTTTTCAATTCTTGTGAGAATGTGGCAAGTTATCCCCTGAAGGCATCTTCACTTTCTCTTAGTTGGTTCACAGCAGCTGTTATACATGCGTATAAGCTTGTCTCATGTGTTGACTGTAATTTTATATACCTCATGTTTAACCAGTCCCACAAGCAGAAATCCAAAGGAGTTAGGAGTTGATCTTGTTGGCCAACTAATTGTTCCACCACGACGAATTCAGCAATTAGGAAAGACTACATTTAAGTGTTCTCGCACATATATCATGCTAAGAGTAGAGAATGTGCGGCATTTTTCAAATTTGTCAAAAGCAGCATTACAGATGACAAACTGAGTTTAACGAACCTTTTACATTTACACAAATCTTGCAGTGCTAAATTATGTTAGAATTGCCTGTTGAATTATTTACTTTAAATTATTCTATACTTAACCAATAGTTGTATCTCAGAAATCATTATTAAAAGACCACATGTTTATATAAAAGTAACTCCCTCTATACCCACATGGAATATGACCTTTCCACCCAGTATACAATGTGTATGACAATACAGTCAGATATCGGATATTTGTGAGGTTAAGTTCCAAAACCCCGTGTGAATGAGGAGGATTTGCGAATGATTGGTAGAGTCACTAAAAATGGTAATATATGCTTACTTTTAAAGTTTCAAGCCTTGAATATGATCCCAGTCATGCTCCCAAACACTTTAATTTC
>JAHWFO010017185.1:2948869-3047717 GCA_023313115.1 Rhysida immarginata
ACAAAATTTTACTTAGTTACTATTGTATTATACTTACAAGGGAATCCCTTGGACATGTATGTCACAGATTTCCACCAAATTGAAATACGTTACTCATCTGAAGCTACTATAGATGCTTGCAAAATAAGAGAGTGTGAAATTGTTTGCCATACAAGGACTCCAATGTTAAAGCAGATAGCTATGTGAATTTCCTTGTTAGTAACTAAGTCTTTCTTTATACTTAGTTACTATTATCCACATACCTTTTTATTTTCAATTTTGGTCATTTGTCATAGTATACTTTAATTAATACCATCATCTCCTTTTATAGTTTTTTCCTGTTGTATAATTGTGCCTTTTTATTAGAATTGTCATCAAAGCATGAAAACTTATAACTTACAGCAGAAATTAAACATAAATACTTCTGTAGGGTTTTTCAAGAATTTCGTAGATGTCTGAAAAAATTGCAGATGCAAATAATTTATTACACGAATGTCCAAGGTCTGACTGTAATGGAATTTATAAACTAAAGTGTAATTCATTTAATAGATTTTACATTAGTAGAACAAACATAAACTTTAACATTAGATTTAAAGACCAAATTAATTCCATCAAATTTGCAGATGTTAGATCTAAAATTGCAAACCAAATTATTCACACCACAGATTACAGCAATGTAATTCACACTGAGGTTCACATGATCCATAAATTCAGTAATATTGAGGAAGCAATGAAAATCTTAATAAAAACAAAGGACTCCAGTAAGTTCAACATTTGAGAAACCTTGTATTTTTAAAGCCAAATTTTGTACAGTCATGGACAAAAAAAAACCGCTCCCTTACTCGATGCTGCTATATTTTAAATGAGCGTTTACTATTTTTGCCACTAGGTTCTGATATCGTTTAGTTCAGTCAGAAAATTATCTAAATTTTTTACCAATAAAATCATACAATCCTATTTTCTTTCATATTGGCTATTTTTCTAAACAATCGAGGTAATCATTTTAAAGTTAACAATAACAAAGCAATAAATATTGTTCACAATCATTATCCAAAAATCAATTGAGAAGAAATATTAAATCAAAATTTTATCATTAGATTGCAGTGTGGTGCACTTGTAATCAAAATACAGCAGAAAAACTGACATGTCAATCGATATCAGACCTCTAGTGGCAAAAGTAGTAAACGCTCATTTAAAAATATAGCAGCACAGAGTGAGGGAGCGTTTTTTTTGTCAATGACTGTACATGCAATTACTTAACAATAAACATCCATTTTACCATTCTTTAGATAAATGTCTTCTAACATTAACATTAAACTCAAATTTGTGTTTAAGCCCCTCGATAATGCCATAAAGCCAAAACATTCGTCAGTTCATTTGTCATTGGATTGTTTTGTATTGTCTTTATTAAAATGTGTATTAGTTTGGGGAGTTTTCTTGAAGGTTTCTTGAATTTTATTGCTTTTTCTGTTCACTTGTTACATGTATTGTTTGCAGTTTTTGCGTTCATAATTGCAACTTATCTTTTTTTTTTTTACACATTTATTAATTATGATTATTATAGTCTTAAGAGATAAAGTATAAATGTATTCAATTAGGGCTATTTTTTTGTTCAGGTTGAAGAAATTGAAAAGGTTTTAAAGTTCTTTTTCTGTTGTACATGATACAAAATCTATGGAGTCAAATTGCAAACAGCAAACGCACGTGATCAAACAGTTTTCAGTAATGATGGGCATTCCCTTTTTCCAAATAGCCTGAGAAATTCAGGGTTTAATGTGCTGCAATTTTAATTCTTTTTTTATTTTTTTTTTGTGGAAAAAGTTGAATTTTTTTTTGTAATTATTTTTTTTGCTTATCCAACATTCTGTTGTAGAAAAAGTGTTAACATTTGTATTAGAAATGAATATCCTAAAAGTTTTATATGGTCTTTAAAATTTTTCTTTGATTGTAATTTATTACTTCTTTATGTCTTAGGATAGCAACTAGATTAGCATGATAAATTAGTTTTATCAAACTTTTGTTAATAAATGCCTTGAGTTGCATTAATTTTTGCTTATACAAGGATAAGTCAATATATAAGTTGCAAAATGAAATATCTTCAAATTGCTGCAATCTGAAATTGTGCTATATGAATATCAGTCATTGCAATGATCCTATATGCTAGTGTCAGTGTAGATGGCACAGGGCAGCATCATCTTGTAACGTATACAACGCTAGTAGTCACTTTAGACAAATTTAAAAATGGTTGAAATCTGAATCCACAATAGCTAAGAACAATAACTCAAATGATCCCAGGTTGTGGAATTTTTCCTTTTTCTTTGTTTGATTGAATTCAGTGTAAGGAAAATAACCAAGAGGAAGTTAATTTGGTAGACTTCCTATAATTTAATAAAATGTATAAAAAGAAGGAAAGAAAAAGCCTGAGTAAACTCTAAGCATATTTAGAACATCATTTCAAATGCTTATGTTCCTTTAATGAGGGCATACAAACTTTGATTTGCAGGTATCCACATATTCAACTTTTAAAGTAATAACTTGTTTATGAAGACAAGTGTTTATAAGTGTTAATTTTTTATTGTTGTGGATTGACAATCATATACCTTACAGAAGAGCTGATTAATCACAGGATTCAGTAAATACTTCAAGCACAGGAAATGTTAACATTCTCGCATCACTTATGTATAGATTTGGCTGTGACATTCATGTCCTCTACTTTATAATGGTGTAAGCTGAAATCAGTATTAAATAATAAAAATTATCCATAACTCTGATTTTTTTTTTAATTAAATAGCAATCAAATTGTTGAAAAAAAGATAAGCTTTCAAATTAAATTATATTGTATATATACAGTAGAAATAAAAACTGTTCATTAGATTCTTTTAATTATTGGCATTTCAGAATTTTAATGCTTCATATTTCATATGTTAATGTGGATATTTGACAATCAATCTGTGACCATAAATTTTGCTGAAAGGATCTGGAATCAAAAGTCATGTATCACTATGGCAAAACATGTGTTAATGCCCTAAAAAGTAATCTCTGTTTAAGGTTATGTGCCTCTGACCATGGCTATACTAGTCCTGGAAAGATCAGGCATTGTTATAGTCCTCTTAGTTGTTATGTGGCATTGAATGTCATCAACCTCAGGAAATTGCTTACCTTTCAGGGCTGATTTCAGTTTTTAATTACAAGTGAAACCACTATTCAACATGTACAATTTTTAATGACTCGTATACACATTTCGTTGATTTGGTCGTCAACTTCAGCAAATGAGGAAGGAAACAATTGTCAGGGTTTTTATAGGCCTGGTACTAATGAACAAAATTACAAAAACATAATAAAAATAGGAGCAAATCATTTAACAAAGAATTTGGCGTGTAGTATCCAATCTGCTGTCGGCATTGGCCGATCGTCGTTGTTTAGTAGCTGATTGGATGGTTTATTTTAATACTGTGGTAACTTATCTTTTAGGGAATGGAGATTTTGAATTTATCTTGAGAATAGTCATGCCCTTCTTTGAGAATATGTTCAGCAAAGGAAGAGACTCCTAATTTTGCATGAGTTATGCATGAAATATGCTCCTTCATCTGTTTTTTTAACCCTCTCTGAGAATGTCCGAGATAGTATTTGGGGCATGTGGCACATTTGAACTTAAATACACCTGCCAAATTTTCTTTATGGATCACATCCTTTATCCTAAATAGTTTTTTCTTTAAGGTGTTCCTGCTCCTGAAGAATATTTTATAGTCAAAATCTTTACAAACATGCTTGAAACTGTAATTCAGTCTCTTGGTGTATGGGAGGATGAGTCTTCTTCCATTCTTCTTTCAAGTGAGGAGGAAAGAGCATCAGAATGCTCTTCTTGGCTAGAAACTGTACACAACTAAAATGTGTGCATTCGAGTATATCCAGGAGTAGACACAAGAATCCTGCTACATGACGGACCCGTTGTAGTAAATGTAGTGATATTTGGAATACTTCCTTCAGGGAGAAATTCCTTATTAATAAAGACTCCAGTGAAAAGAGTGCAGTTAGCATTGTCTTTGTCCAAGACTTCTCACCTAAAAACCTTCTGTGATCTCAACAATCGGAGACTACTCCACTCCAATGCTTTGTTGTTTTGTTTCCAGGTTGAACCTCAGACACATGTTTTGTCACCAGCGATGATGAAATTTCCTCCCGTCTCTAATCGTACCTGCATTTTATCTGGCCTCGAAGGTGGGGCACAAGTTGCAAGCAAATTCTGCGCTTTCCCAAGTTCTGGGTAAAAAGGCAGGTAGCTTCTCTTCTCATTCCTAATGGGCCTACTATCATTCACATTGTGAGCCAGTTATCCTGGGCTTATTCAGTGTTTTCATTATTGGAGCAGTTGCAGGCCTGCCTTTTTGGAGAGCATTGTCAACTGACTCCCATCTACTTTGAAGAAGTTTAAACCATTCATGCATGCACTTCTATGTCAGTGCATTATCTCCATATGCTTCCTTCAATATCGCATGACAATCTTTTGCCGATATTCCAAGTTTGATACAGAAGAAAAAATTCATACACTTATCCATTGTGCAAAATTTTACCGTACCAAGGCAATTACAACTGTGTCACTTAACAGCTTTTTCTAACAAGTGATGCTCCTACATGTGCAAGTTTTCGTTCATGCAACAATACTGCAGCACGTGAGAGAGGATCATTCATCGAAGTTCGTGGTCACAGGTTATATTAAAAGTCTTAAATAAAAATGTAGTATTAAAATTAAAATATACTTTACTCGTTTATGATTTACTTGTTGATCTGTAATTATGTCAAGTGATTTTAATTTTATTTTTACGATGTCTGTAATTACTTAATCTGTTTAAAAAAAAACAAAAAAAAACTTTCAATCTATGTGAGCATTATTGTTATGAGTTGGTATTTTGCCCAAGTTACCAAGTATGATAGGGATGCAATGAACTAAAGTTACTGATTGATTTTATAATTTTGTCAGCTAAATTATTCCAGTCAGTGTTGGTTCCTCGTGTGAGGAGAGTGCAGAGTAAAATATGCATGTTTGGATCTAATATAGCAGCAATGGAAAATTTTATTTGGAGCTGATGTATAATGACTTAAAATTACCAGTAGTTAATTGAATTTTATGAGCTTTTGAAATATAGGATGTATATAAACAGAAAATTGTATAGAATTTACTATTCATATACAGTGGTTTTTGAAAAAAAATTGATTGTCAAAAATTACTCAAATTATTCAGAAATTTATATTAATGAGTTTTTATTGCGTATCTTTTTATTGAAAATTGTTTGGTTTCTCTCTAGTCGTGATGATTTACTAAGTGACGATGAAGCTCATGAAGTTACTATGTTAATTAGTAACCCTGAAGAAAGTGAAACATCGCTATCTTTACCATCGCTTCCTAGTTCTCAACGAACCAGTGGTGCATATGAAAATTACGAGAGGCTGGAAAGGCTAAACGAAGCTGAAGACAATGATGACATTGTAAGAGAAGACGAGAAAGATGGTGAAGACCAAGAAGTTCATTATTTAGAAGATGGACATTTTTGGATTGAAATTCCTGGTTTACCTGATTCAGATGAAGAGGAGCAAGAAACAGCATCTTCTGCTATTCCCAAAGTGCGAGAGAAAGTGAAATTCAGTCAGGATCCTATTAGGGTAAGTTAATGCAGTAAAAGATATTTTTAAAACAAGTAAATTTTGGCTGTCCTTATTGAAAGAATTTAAAAAATTAACATTAATAAATAATATTGATAGCTTTAATTTTATGTTTATTGCAAGTATTCTTGGCAATGAGGTTTCTTTTACTTTATTTTCAAGCATAAAATTTATGTACAGTTTATTTTGTTGTTCCAAGTATGTTTGTATTGTTGTTCAAGTATATTTGAAATCCATTTCAAATTTTCACAAAATTTATGTCGTTAATTTTCGATTAGCAATTCATTATGAAAATATGATATACAGGATGGAAGGTAAAGTCTCGTCCTCTTTAAATAACCCAAGAATGAAGATAGGTATCCGAAAATCTATCAGTCTGATAGCCTAACCAGACAGACTTGAATATGCATTTCATAAAGCATAATAAATAGGACAAAATTCCTAATTGCAAAGTTGCAGAGCATGAAATTCTGAGCA
This sequence comes from Rhysida immarginata, assembly GCA_023313115.1. NCBI lineage: Eukaryota > Metazoa > Arthropoda > Chilopoda > Scolopendromorpha > Scolopendridae > Rhysida > Rhysida immarginata. The sequence goes on from JAHWFO010017185.1 coordinate 2,954,984, forward strand.
TTTTAAAAAACAAGTTCATCAAAATCGGATGAATATTTAGTTCACTAGACAGTAAAAACCAACCAAACTTCTATCTTCATCAGTAGCAATTTTACAGGCCCTGGCATCAAAGGTAATGTTCTCAGTGAAGAAATCTGATGCCTGTTGCTGGACCCCAGTGACGCACTACTTCTATAACTTTCTCATTACTAGTGAACCTTCGAAAAAGGAAAAGGTCACATGATGCAAGATTCATGCTAACCTAGGTACAATAAAATTTCATGGAATTTAAGATGCCACAATGCATTTTGTGTTTGTCAACTCATTTATGGATGAACGTTATCATGGTGGAGAATTGCATCTTTCTCGCGATGAAGAGTCAGCAAAGTTTGCACATACTGATCGGACTTCTCAGTCAAGCCACATTCCAGAAACATTATGTGGACTACGCCATCCTGGTCCCAGAAATGTTTTGAATTTTTTGTCATAATTTTTTGTGCCCAGGATTCATCACCAAGAACAATTCATTAGATAAAGTCACCACCATCCTGTACATTATCGAGTCAAAATTTTCTGACAAACCTGTTTCTGCTGCTGTTTCATTTTGAGAGTCTGCATTTGTGGCACCCATTGCGAACAGTTTGCTATAGCCAAGGAAAGCATGAATAATGTAGTGGATTTACTTCAGTCATATCCCAATGTATTTTTGCTTGACATAGTAATTGACATGAATCAGTTTGGCTATATGCGTTTGATTTGTGCATGTGTGGGCGTTATGGGTCATCCACTGCAGGGTTGATCATACAGGATTGTCGTGCTTGGATTGCTGTCTTTCACACTCCTTGCCAGTCTTCTGATAGTACTCACATCCACATGTGTTGCCATAGACAGTACAGTATTAGGGTTGACCTAATTGCGTATTTTTCCTTTGTTGAATGTCTTTGGGTACACAACCCTCTGCGATGAGGAATTCAGTCACAGCATGTTGTTTCAACTGAACATCCACGTAACCCGCATTTCTCAATTATTCTGTACTTATGTGACGTTGCAGATGGACGTTGTTAGGTGTCGTGATAGTTAATGAATCAGGCTTTCCTTTCACACTAGTTTCATGTTTGTATCTGAAAAATTGCATAGGAGGCAGAACTTTCAAAACGCCCTCTTAATGTAAAAACCATAATCCCCAAAAATAGGCATAATTTTCTTTTCATCTATTACTGTTTACTGTAAAATTTTGTTATTTAATACATTGAATACTTTTAAATGTAATAGAAATTTGTTTAAATTTTCAGGTTTATAGTACATTTTCAGTGACTGAATATGATAGAAGAAATGATGAAGTGGATCCAGTTTCAGCATCTGCTGAATATGAACTGGAAAAACGTGTCGAAAAAATGGATGTGTTTCCAGTGGAATTAATGAAAGGTAATTATTCTTAGGTAGTAGATCTTACATAAATTCTCTTGAAGCTATCTGTAGCTCTTTAACCTTTTTTATTTTTAATGTTGTTTATAATGAATTTACAGTTGTCTGCCCATAAATTGGGGAATTTCAAACGAACTTTGGTGTGACAAAATTTAAACGAAACTAGCGTATAATATTGAATATATTGATACATTAGATTGCATTTTACGGTATATTCAGTGCATTAATTCACTTTTTTCCTCAATTTCCCACCCACTTTTCCATCGCCAAAGGCTAACTTAGCATATAATATTGAATATGCTTTTTTTTTTTTGTGCTGCATCTGAATCTGGCCTCCGTTTTTTTTTTGTTTTTTTTTTTCCCTATTACCCACAAATTACTTGTTTTTCAATGAAACATTTTAAATTATTCAGAGTTTGAGGAGTCTTTAATTGCCATGTGACCCAAAAATATGGATACTTTAACATTGCAGCCGATTATTTTCGCACCCATTACTTTAACAGTGGAGTCTCTATGTGCACAACTTGGAAACGTGATGTGATAGAAAAACTCTAAAAGCAGATTCAGATTCAGCATACTAAAACCCACAAGAATAAGGCCCAATTCAAAATACAAATATAATATAACATTATATGTAATAAACCCAAATTCCAGTGAGTAGTTTCCGAGTTAGGCATTCAGCATCATAATAAGTGCTGGTTAGTACTCACATGTGAGCATGAGTTATAGTGTTGAATGTGTAACTCGGAAACTACTCGTTGAAATTCGGATTTATTATATATTATGTTATATTTTTATTTTTTAAATGCAAAATTATTTGTTTTTTTTTTTTTTGTATAATTTGTTTTAAATTTATATTATTTATTATAAAATAAGTTAAACTAATGTTCGCATGGTTGCTCCCATACAAGCCATGGAGTTCTGTTGTATTTAGAATAATAATCCATGATTGAATAATACAGATTTTTGAAATAAATAACTTTTCTAGGTCCTGAAGGTCTAGGCTTAAGCATTATTGGAATGGGAGTTGGAGCAGATGCTGGATTAGAAAAACTTGGCATTTTTGTTAAAACAATAACTGACGGTGGAGCTGCCTGTAACGATGGCAGGTAATTCTTAAGAGCACTAATATTTATTAGCATGATTATTTTTTTTACAAGGTGCCAAAAAGGTTCTTGCCGTTTTTATAAACCCATGCTACTGCACAAACGCAAGAACTTTTTTGGTTACCTTATAATTTCTGTGTGAATATAAAATGTACTTGATAAAATCTCTACAGACAGTAATTTTTGCATTTTAATGAGGATGATGCTGTTGAAAGTAGAGTATTCCCAAACTTGTGGTTGTAGGCAGTAATACGAAGGGTTTCTTGAAAAATTGGATTTTTTTCTCATTTCAGTACCCTAAATACTGTACCCTGAACAGTACCTAACTACGAGAATTTTTGCCTCATTGGCTGTAACTTTTTTATTTGTTAACCAATTTTCAAAATTCTTTTTGTATCTGATACATACATTTGTCCTCTATGTAATGCACTTTTCGACATAGTCCCCATTCCTTTCCGCGCATTGCGCCAACGTAGTTGAATGAACTCGTCGGAGAAGAATTCTGGGGATGTTACAACCATGGAGGCAAAAATTCTTGAACAATCCTCGTATTAATAGATTATAAATTAATTTTGGAGAATAAAGTCGGTAGTTAATCTTTATAGAGCACATACTAGAAGAAGGGGGTTAAATTCAGCTTGTACAGTTTCCGTTTCACTGTTCATATCTGGTATTTTTTTTATCATTTGTGTTTGTGAATTAGAGGCTCTGACTTTACTTTATGGAATGCAGAGTTTTGCAAAGCACTTGTTCCACTCACAAGAGAATCCCTCGAACATGTATGCCACAGATTTCCACCAAATTGAAATATGTTACTCAATTGAAGCTACAATAGATGCTTGCAAAATAAGAGATTGCAGATTTTTGTTTCTTTCAAAATAAACCACGAAAACGAAAAAATTTGAGCACACATATTCATACAAGGACTCCATTGTTAAAGCGGTGTATTAATGCACTTAACGAAACTTCTTTCTTCCACTACTCACAGCAATAAGCACAAATCCACTTCAGATGAAATAGACAGCAGCAGACGGCAATTGAATGGCTTCTCAAATTTCTAAACAAACTTCGTTTTTAAAAATAGATTATTACAATTAGCTAATTGCCTTCCAGTAAAAAATGTCTAGAGTAATTAATAACCATTTCCTTAACTTACTAGCAACATTACCCGGCTTCGCCCGGGTAGAAAAGTTGCGTTGAGTAATTTTTTTAACGATTGTTTGTTAAATTAAAAATTGAACTATGGTTAATAAAGTACGAACGAAATGCAAGAAAATGAGAAACAGTCTAGAAAGCTTTCTCCAAACCTTTCATAATCATTTTAAACCAAAAATGATGATTTATGAACAGTGAACTGGGAACAAAAGAAAATTAAATTATATGTACAAAAGTAAATAATGAGAAAAAAATGATAAGATAAATGAATCAGCTACACAGGCAAGCTGGGCATAAATTGTAAAGTAGTTGTGCATTCAAGTCCATTTCGGTAAACAACGTTTTATGTCTTCCCCTATGGCGCAAAAACATGTAGATTTCGACAGCTGGACACGTGGGAGCAAGCAACGTATAACTGACCGTGAGAGAAGAAAGCTTCCTAAAAATATATACCTGTGACCTTGAAAGTCTGGAGAAAATGAATAAAATGAAACATTCTTCGTCTGGCATCGCCATCTAGTGACATCCTTTGAAAACAAAAGTCTAGCTGATATGCCCGTCGGGCATTGCTTGGGCTGTTTGTTCCATTGACGTATATTAAAGGTAGATCCCGAATCCTATTTTTAACAACGCCACCAAAGTGAAGCCAATTGAAGCCATGGTAGTTCTGGGCAGGAGTGAGCCGTGGTGTTGTTAGCTGTGTGGTTTCTTTGTTTTTGAGGATTTTGGGTCCAAGGAATAATTAATTCAAAACCATTCCTCAAAGTTTCTGCGTACAACCGTACAAATAGACATGAAAAAGGATCACTTTCCACAACCATAAATCGAAAATACATGTATGTACTGAAAGATGATTGAAACGAAATTGAAAATGATACCATGATCGAAAAATTGTTTATAAAATATTATAAAATACTTCAAATACAAAGTTAACGAAAAGATAAACTTATCATTCCGTGATCGGTGTGTGAAAGAATTATTAATCAGATACCCTCATGTTTAGCCATGTATTGTGCTCACTTTCAGCCATGACGGTTCCTGAAGGCGGACCTTCCCACTTCAAATATGCTGGTAGGTTTCCGGGTCTATGTTTAATATATATCATTGGTTTGTATGATGAAATTTTGCATTATTGATGTTGAAATTAAGCTATGGTCTCAATCATTATATAGTAATTTTGCTTCTATAAATGAAATTAGTTAATAAAATAATATTAATATGTCAAATTAAAGTTACAATTGTATATAATCAAATTTTAGCACGGTATTTTAATCCCCTGGTCTGTGCACACGCGCAAATTCTGTTGTTGTAGTCAGCAATTGGATTGCTGTATTTTTGGAAGAAGCGATTTTAGTCCCCTTTGTTGCATGAATTCGCCTACATCTCAAACTTAACACTATAATTTAACGATCGTACAACGTAACAAAACTGTCAGCTTGCAGCTGACTATTACGTGTTCAGCAACAAATATGTAACATTGCGGACAGTTTCAACTTTTCAATAAGATAGTATCGCCATCTAGTGACATCCTTTGAAAACAATTCAACTTTTCAAAAAATAAGAATAACTTAAAAAATTGATATAAATACGATATAAAAAGTACCCTACTTAAAGCAAAGCGACAATAACTACGCACATGGAAAATTTCGTACAGATTTGTTGAGTATTTTCTGAGTTGTAAAAGGACAAACGTTCCAACGGACTCTGATTTATAATATATATATATGGATTATTTCATTTTATTAAATATTTCGGTAATCAAACACTGGGCTGGCTTCATGTGCAACGTCGAGTAATACGTTGCGTTGGTGAGGGGGTATGTATTGCGGTGCTTTTCAATTTTAAATAAAAATAGTATTCATGGATGCCTACCTCATCTTATAAATTATTTTGAGACTGTACAGCAAAATTAGAGTTTTATGCTTAATAACAGTGCTTTAACTGCAATTCTTCGTCAATCGCCACTAACAAGTTTGCTTCCCCTCTTTCCGTCATGTTTTTTGAACTCTGCGCACTTCCGGGGCACTTCACTGCCGTGCAACACTATCGCTTCCACAGAGTGCTTGTGGAGTTCCCTTGTCAGTGTAGGAGGTTCCTTATTTGTTCTGATTTTAACTTAGGGAATGGTTCTTATCAAGTTTATCTTTCCTGACCCCTTTGTCTGTGCATGTATCAGATTGTGAATGTCAGGATGGTTTAGTACAAGGGACGATTGATAAATAAGGTCTCCATGGCTGTAACTTTTTTATTTGTTAACTGATTTTCAAAATTCTTTTTGTATCTTATACTCACATTTCTCCTCTATGTAATGCACTATTCACTTTTTGACATAGTCCCTCTCCCTTTCCACGCATTGCGCCAACGCGTGACTAGTTGGGTGAACCCGTCGGAGAGGAATTCTGGAGTTGTTGTTGACACCAGGATTGAATGGCAGCTTTGGACCCTCTTCTGGAGTACGATAACGTCCGCCCACACATGAGTCACCACACACGAGAGGCGTTGCAGCGCCTACAGTTCAAAGATGAAAAATTGCAGTTCAAAAATGAAAGACTGCACATTGCAACTTTCACCACTTCCCAAAGAAGAAAGAGCCCCTTAAGGGACATGAGTTGGTTCTGACGGCGAGGTAAACGCTGCCATTCAATCCTGGTGTCGACAACAACTCCGGAATTCCTCTCCAATGGGTTCACCCAACTAGTCACGCTTTGGTGCAATGCGTGAAAAGGAATGGGGACTATGTCGAAAAGTGAATAGTGCATTACATAGAGGACAAATGTGAGTATAAGATACAAAAAGAATTTTGAAAATCGGTTAACAAATAAAAAAGTTACAGCCATGGAGACCTTATTTATCAATCGCCTCTCGTATTAAGGAGGGTGTTAGACAAAGATGTGTAATGTCTCCTTGACTTTTCAATGTATACATGAATGCATGTGTATGAGTGACTGCGAAGTGAATGAGCTTAGTGTGAACGTGAAGGATGAAAGAACACACTTCTGTTGTTATACACAGATGGTACTGTCCCCTTTCAGAGAGGGAAGTTGGCTTGTAGAATGGTTGAATAATATCTATAAAAATCGCAACACCCTGATGGAATAGCCCAATCTGCATTAAATTTGGAGCATTTGCATATCAAGGGTCAGAAAAGAAACCATTAGATTTTCAGGTCAATACAATGCGTTTTATTGTCACATTAGTATCGGGTGAAACCACCGTGGGATGCAATTACAGCCTCTAAACGTCATGGCATTGAGTCAAACAAGCTCTGAATAAGGGCCTGGGGAATGTCCTGCCATGCTCTGTCTACACGGGTATACAGTTCATCCACAGTTGCTGCTGCAGGAGTCTGACGAGCCAATCGATGAGCAACCCTGTCCCACACATGTTCGATTGGGGACATGTTTGGTGAACGAGCAGGCCAGGGAAACAAGGGCATCTGATGTGCTTGGAAAAAGGCGAGGACATTTCTGGCCACATGCGGTCGGGCATTGTCCTGTTGGAATACAGCGCCTGGAAGGTTCTGCAGGAAGGGGATGACCTCGGGTTGCACAACTTCCCTGATGTACCGGTCACTGTTCAGATTGCCATAGATTCTGATCAGATGGGAACGGCCATGGTAACTGATTGCACCCCACACCATCACCCCTGGCGTTTGTCCTGAATGACGCTGCAGGATGCATTCTGGAAGGTCGCGCTCGCCACGATGTCTTCTGACTCGTATCCTGCCGTCATGGTGCTGCAAGTTAAACCTTGACTCATCCGAAAACACAACTTGTTGCCATTCAGCTTGCCACTGTTGGTGTTGATGGGCCCATTGCAACCTGAGGCGCCGGTGGTTTTGAGTCAAAGGAATCCGCAACAATGGTACTCGTGCCATCAATCCTCTGGAAATCAAACGGCGTCGTACAGTGCTAGCAGACATTGTCCTGCCTACTGTAGCACCCCACTGTTGTGCTAACACTGTGGAAGTGGCTGTACGATCTGCTACACATATGCGATAGAGGTGTCTATCATCTCGCGGTATCGTCGTGCTGGGTCTTCCTGAGCCTGGTCTTCGGGGTGCCCTGTTCTCTTCGCTCCACTGCCTCCATGCACGCATAATTGTCGTTGCATTACGTCCTACACGAGCAGCAATGTCACGATACGACCATCCCGCTTCACGCAGACCAATTATGCGTCCTCTTTCAAAGTCTGTCAGCTGTTGATATGGTACCCTTCGTCGTCGTCGAGGCATGGTGTTCTTTCAAGCAATTACTCTGAAAATCTAATCATTTATACTCTGACCCATTGTATGCAAATATTGCAAATTGCATATGGATTAGACCATTCCATCAGGGTGTTGCGATTTTTATAAACAGTAGTGTATGAAAAACAAAAGATAAAGATCAAGTATGAGAAAACAGATGAAGGTGTTTGTTTTTGAGAGGGTTAGGTTAGGATCAAACAATTTGCGAGACAGAAGAAGTAAATCGACATTGCCTGGAGCAAACAAATGAATTTGTGTAACTTGATAACATGTTTGAATGACTTATTCTGAGAAGAAGAGCAGCTGGGCTGCAGGTCTTGGATCCTCTGGGGAAGTATGCAAGGAAGAAGTACTTATTTGTGTGTACGAAAATGGGTGCGTATCAGGGATTCTTGTTAGCAACATTATCATGTGGCAGTGAAACTTCAAGAAGCATAAGACATGTTTGGTTTCAGTGGAAATGTAAATTTTAAAAGGTATGTCTTGTTTGATTAGATGGGATGGTATAATATAAGAGATTTGTGTGGTACATGTATAAAGAGAAATATAGTGACATAATCTGTAATTCTACTTTGAGATGATTTGGGCATATGGAACGAATGAGTAGGAGCAGTTAACTAATAATTGTATCATCAGAAAGAGGAGGGTTCATAATACTGTTCTTATCAACAAAGTGAGTAGTGGCCTTACAGTATAAAAGATGGAAGACAGGAGTTCCAACTAGTTTCGCCATTTATTCCCGGCTTTATCAAGGATACACGACAAGAGGCGACAAGAGTTACAAAGATTTACGCGTGTTTATATAGATTTTTTTTTAATATATTATTTCTTTGTAAATCCCCTTGTCTTCTAGACAACCAGATATGTCTTCTTTTCGGTCCGCGATTTACGCGTACCTCTTTGTAACTTATAATTTTGTTCATTGGCTACCTTCTCCTATTTCTGTATTGGTTCCCCCTATTTGTATCTCTTCTCGCCACACTCATTGCTTACTCTGTACCAAAACCTCTGTATATAAAGGCTTGCAAGCCTCTTGTCGTGTATCCTTGATAAAGCCGGGAATAAATGGCGAAATTAGTTGGAACTCCTGTCGTCCATCTTTTATACTGTAAGGCCACTACTCACTTTGTTGATAAGAACAGTATTATGAACCCTCCTCTTTCTGATGTCACAACGCTCATCTCTAAGATGTTCCACGCCAAGAGGAAGCTAGCTGCCACTATACAGAATATTTGGTTTAACCGTGTATGTATCCGAGAGCGCCTGGAACCTAAATATGCTCAAATATATAATAAGAAACACCGCCTTACCCAGGAGGTCTTCCATCTCCACCTGCATGTTTCCACGATTATACCACCCGATATTCTGATGCCCCTCATCGATGATGACGACACCAGACTACAGTCTTTCAAAGAACATAAGTTTGATACTGTATGCAAGAAGCTTGACGATCTCCGGCGTCTTGCTACTCCCACACGCCCTCCTCCCCATTGTGACTTTGTTTTTCATACCAACATGGTAAACCTTACCACCATCCAGTTATCCAACAATGAACAATGTCTCCTCAACAAAGGCCTAAAGCACGTCGTGTTCAAGAAACCTACTCGATCGGACCTACACACTGTCATTTCCGACACCGAACATGCTCTCTCATTTCTGCCCCGGAATGAGTGCCCTCCAGTGCGTGCCATCGCTGGACATCTCATACGCAAAGCCTTCAATGAAGCCGCTGCTTCCAACCCAAACCAAGAACAACTCAACGACGCTGCTGCCTCCTCTACTTTGAAGACGAAGTTATCAGAGTCAGATGCCATTATCGTCAAAGCTGATAAAGGTAATGCAACAGTCATTATATACTGTTCCATGTATAACGATAAAGTTAACGAATTTATCGCTGCCAATAATTTTGTTTCCCTCCCTTCCGATCCTACCCCCAAGTTTCATAAATCCATCATATCTGTAGTCAATAAGTCACCCTGCTTCAGGTATCTCCGACGCCTTATCCCTCCTAACCCTCGGGGGGGGGCGCCCCCCCCCCCCCCGCCCTCGTCAAGATCCACAAACCTAACATGCCCATCCGCCCAGTCGTTAATTACTCCCCTGCCCCCGCACACCTCGTTGCTAAATCCCTCTCCACCTTCCTCTTTGACCTCAACATCCTTCCCAATACCTACAATGTCTCTAATTCCCTCGCCCTTACTAATTCCCCCTCTTCCTTTCCTACTAATGAACACCTCTCCCTCATGTCCCTTGACATCACTAACCTTTATACTAATGTCCCCGTCCCCGCCACCCTTAAGATCCTTGAACATTTCCTGCTTGCTTCTTCGCTCCCCAAACCTTATACTATCGACCTTCTCTCTATCCTCTCCGCTATATCCTCACAAAACTACTTTTCCTTTAACAACTCCTTCTATTCCCAACCCTCTGGGCTAGGAATGGGCTTCCCACTAAGCAGCTTTCTGTCCGAAGTCTACTTACAACATCTTGAACTAACCTTCGTCACCCCCCTTCTTGATAACTCCACGATCATTTCCTACTTCCGATATGTCGATGACATCCTAATACTATACGATTCCCGGTCTACCTCCCCTTCTGCCATTGCTGAGACCTTTAACTCGTTCTCCCCCTATATCCAGTTTACCTTCGAAACCGAAATTAACAGGTCTATCCCTACCTAGATGTCCTCATTACCAATAACCTCCACACTACTCGTCTGTATTTCTCCGTTTTCCGTAAACCTACCACGTCTTCTAATCTTATCCACCACACATCATCACACCCCCCTATTCACAAGCACGCCTCCTTACGTTTCCTCATTGACTGTGCCTTGAAGCTCCCCCTCAGCCCCCCTTCCCGTTCCTCCTAGCTCCGCATTATCCGTGCCCTTGCCCATACAAGCGGTTATTCTACCTCCACCTTCTCCCGTATTCTTCAGTGCCGCAGACGTGTTCTCCTTAACCCTAGCCCACCAGACCAACCCCCTTCTAAAAAGTGGGTCTCTTTGCTATATCTAGGCCCCCATTTTTCCCAACTTTCTGATTTCCTCTCGTCCCTTGGCCTCCACGTGTCCTTTCGCTCCCCTACCCCATCTGCTCGTGCCCTGAATTCACCTACCACTAGTGCTCCTGACAAATTTTCCCGGTCCGGCGTGTACCGTCTGAGCTGTGCCTTTTGTGATAAGTATTACATAGGCCTCTCAACAGGCCTTACAATATGTTTTAAAGAACACGTCGCATCCTACAGTAAAAGGAACAATAGATCACATTATGCCAACCATCTTGCACGTACCGGGCACGCATTAAGAACACAAGACGAGGTGATGTCCATCTTACACGTTTGTGATAACCCTGCCAAGACTGCCACCCTTGAATCAATTGAGATTTTCAAGGCTAAGAAATCCAACCCCGACCTACTACTCAACTGCCAAACGGACTTTGACGTGTATGCCATACTCAACTCGTTATCAGATCTCTTATAATTTCATTTTGTAAACCCTTTTTTATTATTCTGTTATTGTATGTTTTTCCTCTTGTGTATTTTATTGATTTTATTTAATTTAATTTATTTTATTTTATTTTGTTTTTCTGGACTTCTTTGATCTGTTTATATAGATTTTTTTTTTTTAATATATTATTTCTTTGTAAATCCTCTTGTCTTCTAGACAACCGGATATGTCTTCTTTTCGGTCCGCGATTTACGTGTACCTCTTGGTAACTTATAATTTTGTTCATTGGCTACCTTCTCCTATTTCTGTATTGGTTCCCCCTATTTGTATCTCTTCTCGCCACGCTCATTGCTTACTCTATACCAAAACCTTTGTATATAAAGGCTTGCAAGCCTCTTTGTCGTGTATCCTTGATAAAGCCGGGAATAAATGGCGAAACTAGTTGGAACTCCTGTCGTCCATCTTTTATACTGTAAGGCCACTACTCACTTTGTTAATAATTGTATGCTGGCCATCTGGATGGTAAAAGTGGTAGAGGAAGACTAAGGAAAATGTAGCAAGATCAAGTAGAGGAATATATGAGATAGTATGGTTTTGAAAGTTTGAATAAAAGGTGAACTGGTAAGAAGAATAACAGTGGAGGAAGCAAGAATTGTATATAGAGATGTGGCTGTATGGTGTTATTTAATCTGAGTGATTTAAGTCTAAGTTTCTTTTTTATGTGTGTGCTGCCTGCCCTCACAGGAGGATTATGATTTGATGTTGTTGTGTGGGAGGTGCCAAAATTTTAAATTATTTGATCTTTTGTAAAAGATAGGTGTCAGCCAATGTTATGTAACTAGCATTGAATAAGCTAATACGGTACTGAAGTTCTCTAATTCACCGACATATTTTTGTGAATTAGAGAAATGAAGCATGCATGCTCAAGCTGGTATCAATCCACTTGAAAAAGAAACTGAAACTATTCTAAGGCCTTTGCTTGGTTGTTTTGTAAATGGCACAGGCTTTGCAATTAAATTCCAGCAGTTCTGCAGCCATTCTGGAACTGATAAAATGCATTCATTACAATATTTTCTTTGATATAACTATCTGTTATTTCAGTTAATTTATTTTGGTTATTGTATTTACCATAATATTAATAGTTAAACTCTTAATTGAATAGGATAAAAAAGTAAATAGATAAATAAAGAAATTAACACTTTTAACATTCTTATTAGGATTCAAGTAAATGATCAGATCATCGAAGTAGATGGAAAAAGCCTTGTTGGTGTAACTCAAGCCTATGCAGCCTCTGTCCTCAGAAACACTTCAGGTTTAGTGAAGTAAGAATTCAACTAATCATTTGATAAAGTAATAAATAAGAACTGGAGTTAAAACTCTAACATAAGGTAAAGATATTAACAAGAAAAACTGAAGGAAAAATTCTGCAACATGAATTCAAACCAGGGGTTCGTGGTTGAATTCAGGTTATGGAATTTTTCCTTTTGTTTTTCATGCTAATTTCTTTGATTATGTGATAAATATTTCTAATGTTATTACACTTTGAATTTTTTATAAAGAAGATAACTGTTTTTGATGCTCTGTAGATCTAATTTCTCTTAAAATAAGATGCATAACACTTCTACATTAAAACAAATTTACCTAAAAACAATATTACTGGAAAAAAAGAAATTGAGAAATATCTATACTATTCTGCATGCTGAAATGAAGCTCTTGCAACAATAATGACCCAGAATTTACAATATGGAAAGGGTGGTTTATCATATGTTGCTTCTCTTGATATAAGACAAATAAAATTGTTCCCTTTTATTAATTTGCGTTATTTAACCTACAAAAATAAATGGTGGTTGAAAACATGTATGCAATTTTATTTTGCGGAGCATGTCTAGTGTTCTTCTTGTGATAATGTTTTCTTTACCCTATTCAACTGTATGACAAAAACTTCAAGATTATTGATTTGGAAAATATATTGAATTTTAATATTTTTCAAACTGATAATTTGTATAAGATTTTCATTTTGTATTTAATTTTTGCTCAAAAGGGGGGGTAGGTGAGACACTTTCTCCTTTAACGTCTCTCTCCACCCTAAACCTTATCCAACAATAAATATTCTAATTAGGTTAAGCTAAATTAAACGAGTGCCTTGATTTCCGTGGACAAGTGGAAACAGGTAAAGTTGGTCAACTACCAACAGTACTGGCAGCTAAACCAAGAAGTCCGATTGAGGATGAAAGCAGCCCTGCCCTAATTCAAAATCCACTTCCAACTGTGGCAATTTATTGTTGGATATGAGTGAGGGCAGGGAGAGAGACGTTACAATGTAATGGCTATCAATACACAATTTGATCCTGGAAGAGTTTTGTATGTATATCTTTTTTTTTTTTTTTTTTTTCCTTCATTTTGTGTGTGTGTCTGTATGTGTGTGCTTGTGTGAAGAATACCTTCAGTTTACCTTTCAAAAACTTCAAAGTTATTATCATATGGTAATCCTATAGTTGAAGTAGTTGATAAACAATGTTTTTTTGTAGGTCCACCTATGGTACATTAAACAGTCTTGAATAATATAAATAACAATATTTTTGATACTCATTGCTAAGTTTAACTAATAAAAATTATTAAATAGCAAAAGAATGGAGCATTCGTCTGTCCATCTGTCTATCCCCTTCATATTTTTCACATTTTTTGACATAGAAAGTTGAAACTCGCAATGGAGTTACGGGGGTGGGAGTTAGAGGGGACCAAGTGATGTACGTGGTATTAAGTATGTAAAGGAGTATAATTTGATATGCAGATTCTTCTAGGCAAGGTCTATATTTCTAAGAAGTTTGGGCCATATTTCACTTGGTCTTTAGAACTATGGCAAAATATGGCATGTGATATATCATTCGAGCGGAAATGATGACAAAGAAGAGAAAATAAAGCTCTTTTACATTTTCGAAATACTAGTTCAAGAAAATCAATTTTTGATTTAAAAAAAAAAAAAAAAAAATTAGTGGGTTAAAAACTGTAGATAAAGGGGTAAAAATAGATGAACTCAGAGCTTTCGCTACTTTCCTATACTTTCCTATGCCCTCCTCGGATCCTATAATTTCTTGTTTTCAGTTGAATCAGCACTCATTATAAAAAATATTACCTGTGTGAGGGAAGAAAACATGCCATAGCTGCGGATAAGCCAAAAAAAAATCATTTAGAAAGAGCATAGAATGAACTCGATGTTAAATTCATTCATTAACATCAATGCTCACAAGAATTAGTGGAGAAGCTAAGTTGGCTAACCAATGAGAGGTAAAATGTGGATGATGGGTGTGAAGGTCAATATAACATCTATAAACATTAAAAAAAAGTATCAGTAGTCTAGAAATCACAAAATGATAGACATTTATTAACTGCCATTACACCATCATTTTGGAATCTAACTAGTCAAACCAGCTTTGGTAAGAATTTTTAATTGGATGATATTAATGCCTTAAATAAGACAGCCAGTGATGGCGTGCTCTTAATTTTTGTAAATCCACCAATCACGATCTTACTCTTTGACGTGCTTAGCGATTCGTCCTCCTGCTATACTAAACTCGATGGCAACTAACCTTAGGAATTCCTTAAAGCCCAATTACTCAATTCTAGGAGGTAACAATGCACGCTGTGCTTGGCCAGTTAATTTACACAGTTATATTGAAAACATTGTCGTGCTTCTCGAGACGATACTCTTCTTCTTCCTCCGTCGTCTCTACTGATCATCTGATGTAACACTCCTGAAAATTGGTCCAGAAAAGTTTCTGAAAATCAGTTACCGATGAGGTTTTGCCATTTTGGTGACACTAGTGAGCATTTTGGAAATGGCTAACTTTTCATGCTATTTCGGTTTTTGAATAATAAATCCATTACAGCAGCTGCTGGTATGTTTTCTTTTTGTGGTATTTATTTTATTGCATTTAATTATCACAGTCTATAACCTGATTCATCCACGTTGTGAAATTTTCATTTGATATACCATATTTTCCGGACTATAAATCGCATCTCTATACATGTATAAGTCGCACTAGCAAAAATTCAAGAAAAATCGTGAAAAAACACTATATAATTTGCACTATATGGCACAGCAAATAAAAACCTCCCAAACTATTCAACAATTTATTTACTAGAAATAATCTTTTAATTTCTAGAATTCATAGACAAGAAAGTTTGAATTTTCATTTAAATTTCATACAAAAGTTGCGTTCATTTTAGTATCGCAGGACCCTGCAGGAGCCAAAATTTTAGAAAAACAGTGCGGGTTATAGTCTGGAAAATACAGTAGTTGATTACAGAATTAAGGTGTGTCTAAGAAGTCCGACTGATAGCGACCGGTCGAAGACGAATCATGTGATATCTTCACGATTAATCGCTTCTGGCATTGTTGATCTTTTATTCTATCAGAAAGAAATGTTTTTTTGTTAATAAAAACTTGAATTTCATGGAAAATTGATATTAGATCATGTGATTTATCTTAAGTGGTAGGAATTTTTAGACTTAGACAATGTTTTTCAAAAAAATTGAATACCAAATAGAGCAAGCACGAAAAATTGATGTTTGATCACATGATTCGTCTTCGACCGGTCGCGATCGATCGGACTTTTTAGACACACCCTTAGTGAATCCTTTAATTTATTCTTTATATTAAACAAGACAACTTTACATTCTTGAAAATAAGTCATATTACATGGGTGGTAGCTGCATTTTATAACTATTGATTTGAATTTTTAAAGTAAAATATTTCATATGAATGATTTTGTTTTTTCAGGTTTCTAATTGGAAGGGAAAAAGATGGAGAAAATAGTGAAGTTGCACAATTAATCTCTCAATCATTACAAGCTGATCGGGAGCGTGAGGAACGAAGAAAAGCAGTTGAAAATGAACTTCAGCAGCGAAAACAATTTTTACATAATCAACAAGAGGAGGTGCGTTTTAAGCAACTACATGAATCGTAAGACTTTTTAAGGAAACATTTTAATGATTGTATAATGAAATTTCATTCTAATATGAAATCTAAGATGCATTATTTAGTGCATGTTCTGGAAAATCTGGGGCATGCCCATTGCAAACAGTATTGGCCCTTTTATGGAAAATTGGGGCTGGAAACCCTTGAATATAAGGGCCTTTGTAAAAGACTGTGGTTTTAAAGATTTTTGTGATTGGTGTTAGGCTACCAGATATTGGGTTTATTGTAGAGGAGGTTTGCTTTAAAATTTCTGCCCATGATTGATTTTTCAGCACTGTTTTGAATTCAAGTTTTGCTTTGGAAATAACGATCAAGAAATTTGTAGGCATTTTTCTAGACCGCATCTAAGAAATTTCTCTGTCTAGTTGCTTAATTTCCCTAATTTGCTAAATTTGTGTAATTTTGGGCACTAACATTTTAGAGTAATAAAATTTTTTAATAATGAGCATTCATTTTATAACTTCATTTGAATTGTTAAAGCAGGAAGAGTTCAGATCCATACATTTCAGTGTTATATGAAAAAAAAAAAATTTTCCTAGACAGCAATGAATTCATTATTTATTTCACATTTCAGTTATTTGTATTTTCTTATAGCAGATTACACAAAAAACTAAAGCTCAACTTCACTAAAAAAAAATCAATAGCATGTTTCTGGCAGAATGTTATTATTTGAAACGAGTAAAATGCATCTGTAACAATTTAAATATTTTAAAAACTAATATTTTGTATGAAAATCACGTTTGAAGTGTAAAAAATATAATTTCCGGCTTTCATCCTTGCACTCCATTTTGTATCACATGACTGCCCAAGATAGATGTCACACAGATCACAAAGAAGCAGAGTGGAGGATCAGCTTTCATGAAAGACTACCTTCCTTAGTATCATCCAGAAAGAAACAAAATTTGCGGGTTATCCAGAGAGTAAGTTCCAAAGGATATTAAAAAAAAATAATAACATTAGCAAAGGTTCTTGCCGATACAGTGGGTGCTGCTTAATATGATCATAGTTAATGTTATCAATCGGCTGTTGTTATTATTTTTGCTTGGTTCGGAACGCTTGTATCTAAATACGCCATTTATTGTGATCAAAACTTCGGATATTGTTATCAAATTTTTTCCTAAATGTAGTAAAAATATTTGGATCCCAAATTCCGCTTATAATAGCCACTTTTCATTTCCTTCTATGTCAATAGGCACTGCCGCCCAAAATAACTGATTGGTCAGTAGTAGCACCACTGTTTGAATAAGTTAAATAAAATTTATTTCAGTAAAAGACTTTAAAGTTGTAGGCACGGTATCAATAGCAAATTTCAATGGATTTCAATAATGACGAAATTATGGTTCTCTAAAGGATAAAGCAGACATAATTTGGGAAATGAAAAAATTTTTTATTTTACTATATTCTTATTTATTGTAGAGTTTTACAATCAATAACACAAGACAGTACAGTGTAATGTGATGTTCCCACAGTGCCTCTTTTTTCCCACTATGCATCTTTTTTCAACTTTGGCTATATTATCAGTTGGTATTGTTTATCAATTTGGCTTGGTCCCAAAGTGATCGTATTAAGCGGCACCTACTGTATACTTTATTATCGTCGCCGGCCGCGAACGCTCTGCTTCTGAAGGCATTGAACCACTTCCATCAGTTCCAGACTACCTTCCACTCTGCTGGGAAATCAGTCTCTGCTCTCACCGGGCATTATAGCCAGGCCAAATCGTTCCTAAATTATCAAATCGAAGAACATATCTTACACAATTTTTTTTGTTTAGTTTCTACCATTGTTAAGGCACTTACCATAGCTTTGCACCAGCTGTTGTATTCCCTTATCATAGAAAGGTGTCACCTCTGATGCAAACTACATACCAACAGCTTGTTTTACCTGGTCATCGTTGTAGAACTACTATCTGCCAAGGAAGTGTATTTTAGATTTTGAACAGATAGAAATCACTTGGTGCGAAGTCTGGTCTGCAGAAGGGATGAACGAATTGTTCCTATTGGAAGGTCTTGAGGTGATTTTGAATGGAAACAGCAGAGTGTGGGCATGCATTGTCATGAACCAACACAATACCATGTCGCTTATTCTGTATTGCATACCACAATTTTTCAAAAATTTTCTGAGACATGTAAACACATGCCACGAAGCAAATGAACAGCATGAAAGCTTTGAAAATGACACCTGTACAATAGCAACAAATCACATTCTGCAAGCATGTGCACAATCACAACTGCAGCACTACAGCGGCAATATTTAAAAAAAGTAACTTACTTTCTGGATAGCAATCGTAATGTAATTTCTATAGGAAAATCAAGGTACAATAAAAAAAAGTTTTTTAAAATAAACAGTCTCTTAACTTTTTTTTTTTTTTATAAGTTATAATTTTAATTTTGAACTTTTATATTACATTTATCTATAAAGAGAAGAAATATAAAGACTGTTTTCCAGCTTTAAATTAAAAAGAAACTACAGATAAATATTAATGACAGTACTTATGTAAAGAGAAGAAATGTTCAAACTTTATAGTATTTAAAACTGCTATATTTTTCTGACGGAAACCTTTTCCGTATAGAAGTGACAACATAACTGCGGAGAACTTTGCAGTTATTTTGGTTCAGCCATGTGTATTGACTGTAATTGGTGTATCTGTATTTCTTGAAATAACTAATACAGTTATTTAATAAAAATAAAAAGATACTCACAGTAATGTAGATTAACAAATAGGACAAATAGAGCAACATTGGATATGATATTTATTATTTACTAGCAATATTACCCGGCTTCGCCTGGGTGGAAAAGATGCATCGAGTAATTTTTTTAACGATTGTTTGTGATGTTAAAAATTGAACTATGATTAACGAAGTATGAATGAGATGCAAGAAAATGAGAAACAGTCTAGAAAGCTTTCTCCAAACCTTTCATAATCATTTTAAACCAAAAATGATGATTTATGAACAGTGAACTGGGAACAAAAGAAAATTAAATTATATGTACAAAAGTAAATAATGAGAAAAAAATGATAAGATAAATGAATCAGCTACACAGGCAAGCTGGGCATGGATTGTAAAGTAGTTGTGTATTCAAGTCGATTTCGGTAAACAACATTGTATGTCTTTCCTTGTGGCACAAAAAACATGTAGATTTCGACAGCTGGACATGCGGGAGCAAGCAACGTATAACTGACCGTGAGAGAAGCAAGCTTCCTGAAAATACATACCTGCGATTTTGAAAGTCTGAAAAAATTGAATAAAATGAAACATTCTTCGTCTGGCATCGCCATCTAGTGACATCCTTTGAAAACAAAAGTCTAGCTTATATGCCCGTGGTCGGCGTTGCTTGGGCTGTTTGTTCCAATGACGTATATTAAAGGTAGATTCTGAATCCCATTGTTAACATCGCCACCAAAGTGAAGCCAATTGAAGCCATGACAGTTCTGGGCAGGAGTGAGCCGTGGAGTAGTTAGCTGTTTGGCTTCTTTGTTTTTGACGATTTTGGGCCCAAGGAATAATTAATTCAAAACCATTCCTCAAAGTTTTTGTGTACAACCTTACAAATAGACACAAAAAAGGATCAGGAATCACTTTCCACAACCATAAATCGAAAATACATACCGAAAGATGATCGAAACGAAATTGAAATTGAAACCATGATCGAAAAATTGTTTATAAAATATTATAAAATACTTCAAATACAAATTTAACGAAAAGATAAACTTATCATTCCGTGATCGGAGTGTGAAAGAATTATTAATCAGGTACCCTCATGTTCAGTCATGTGTTTTGCTCACTTTCGACCATGACGGTTCTTGAAGGTGGACCTTCCCACTTCAAGTATGCTGGCCGGTTTCCGGGTCTATCTTTAATACACGTCATTGGTTTGGATGATGAAATTTTGCTTTATAGATGCAGAAATTTAAGCTATGGTCTCTTTACTAAATCATTATATAGTAATTTTACTTCTATAAACGAAATTAGTTAATAAAATAATATTATGTCAAATTAAAGTTACGGTAGTATATATATGTATAACTAAATTAAAGTTACAGTAGTATATATGTATAACTAAATTAAAGTATGCCGTCTGGCCTCGCCAACTAGTGACATCCTTTGAAAACAATTCAACTTTACGAAAAATAAGAATAACTTAAAAAATTGATATAAACACGGTATAAAAAGTACCCTACGTAGAGCACTGTGACACTAACTGCGTACATGGAAAATTTCGTGGAGTTTCATTGAGTATTTTCTGAGTTATAGAAGGACAAACGTTCCAACGGACTCTGATTTATAATAAATATATGGATTTATAATATATATATGGATTAATAATTTTTCACAGCTCGTTTCATTTGAGTCCTTCTTTAGATGTTACAGATCAGGAATAATGATCATAGATTA
The DNA here is from genome assembly GCA_023313115.1 of Rhysida immarginata. Classification (NCBI taxonomy): domain Eukaryota; kingdom Metazoa; phylum Arthropoda; class Chilopoda; order Scolopendromorpha; family Scolopendridae; genus Rhysida; species Rhysida immarginata. Next base: position 2,975,715 of record JAHWFO010017185.1, read on the forward strand.
AAAATAAAAACCGTTAACAAACATTAGAAAAGTATTTCAAAGTCCTGTCAGTCAAGGGGGAGCAAGGAGGGAGGACAATGGAGAAGGAGGAACAAGGATGAGGAAGAAGGGAAAATTAAGAAAGGAGCAAATACTAAATATTCACATCCAGTATTGCTCCATTTGTTCTACTATTTGTTAATCTTTATTAGTGAAGCAACAAAGACGGTAATGACTTTAACTATTTAAAATTGGTATTCATTTGTACGGGAGGGGAGGGGGAGAACAAGAGGTTAAAGTAAAAGGTTCAGGTGTTTATTCCCTAATTTTTCTGGACGATATCGTTTAGCTAGTCACGTTTATGCTTTGAATTGCTGTATCATTCTATTTAGTAAGTGAGTGATTTGCTATATTTTTCAAAAAATACGCCTGAATTAAGAAATTCACGTGGGTGAAAAAAAATCACGCAAGGCCCGTGACGACGAACTTAGCTATGAGTGGAATTCCTTCCTCACACAGCAATCAAAGTTCCTTCTCTTTTTAAAGAAGTTTGGACTCCTTTATAAAATCATCAAATAAAAACGACTCCAGGTATGTGACTTTCAAGATGTTGTCATCTAAACAAAACTTGTTGAACGCTGCATGTTCTGTGATGCAGCAAGAAACATCGTGAATTATCCCCACTAACTGGGTCACAAGCCGGCAGCAAATGCTTTCTAGTTTCGTTTGCAACATTACACACTTGTTATATTGACACATATTTTGCCAAAGAATGCACATACCTAGAGAATGCGATATTTTTGGTAGGGGTTTTTATTTATAATAAGCATTGCCAATAATTATACATATCTGTATACAGCTACATCTGGTTCTCCACTAATGAAATATCTTTCACATCTTCCATAAAAAAAAATGAAACTGAATTCGATTCTGAACTGCTGGTATAATTGTCTTCGTATATAATGTATTAAAAAATGTTTACAAGAAGTTCTGTTTTCTTAAGTTTAACATCATTTTCTCTACATGGAATGGAGCACAGGAGGTGACCTTGATCTCCGTAAATTTTGCTAGTTTTATACAAGGGAAAATCAATAAGTATCTGCATTAATAGTGTTCTGTGGATTGATGGTGCTGCTTTGTGTGTGCATGCCAAGATAAATCTTTATCTGCTTGTGGAAAATTTCAGCATCATCACACAGTTTAGTTTTTGCACAGTGACACAATTAAATGGTTTGCACCAAGGATGAACAATGTGCTGTAATCCATTTTTTGGTTCTGAAGGTGTTAAAATTTTTTGATGACTTTCAGCCAATATGGGCATGTATGTTGTCTCTACCACAGAAGAACAGATCACTTCACGGAACTCACAGAACATTGATAATTTTGTGTGGATAATATTGACTTGATCTCGTATTTTTTGAGTTCGATTTGAAAATTTTTATTTCTGCCGAGTGATTATTTAAATATCAAACTTTCAATTTAAATAAAGTTGCATATAAGCATGGAGCTGTCTTTCAATAGAGGGCATGCAGGCTCGTGTAACTTTTAAGGTCAGTGCAGTACCGAGGGCATGCCTGGTAGGTGTTTTGAGAGATAATTTAAAAATAATTTGTGATGCATTTGATGGTATAACACTCGGATTTTTTCGAATGCTGCTTACAAGTTGACTGTAAGTAAATTTAGTGTATATTAAAGAGCTGAGATTTCTTAAGAAGGTGGATGGTATTAAGCTAACCTAATTAACATAAACTAACCTAAAAATAAACTCTGGAAAGGAAACAACAGGAAGATGAAATTCTCTTATCCTCCTATTGTGGACTAGTTTTTTTTCTTTCACCTATTATTGCATTTTTTTTTTTTTTTTTGTTAGTATATGTGTATAGACAGCTAATATAAGCTGTTCAAAATATTTAGGGGAGCAAAGAATGATCTAAGGAAAAGATTGTGACTGTAAAATGTTATTTTTAATTAAGATAAAATGTATTGAACAATCAGTAACATGGGTAATAAAAATCACATTAGCAAATTTTTATCCACTTTTGATCACAAAAATGGATCATTTAAAAGCATGTGATCTGATATGCTATATAACATTTAATTTTTGATATAATCAGAAAACATTTATTGAGATGGAAAAGCATGTTTATCACAGTAATTGTGTTTTTTCTCAGTGAATTGGCAATTACAATTTAAATCTACTAAATGTAGATTTAAACTAAATTTCTATGCATCTTGTTGTTAATTGTGTTGTAAATATAAATTAAATATAATTTCATTTCCTCTGATAAACATTGCAATGATTATTATACCACAGACAATTTCTTTCCCTTGTGTTTTGTTGGCCCTTATTTGCATTAACTTTCCCATTTGTCATTATTTCCTGTTTTATGATGAGCAGTCAAGTAGTTCCCGGAGTGATGGTATAGCACTCTAATAATAAGACGTACGGCAACGCTTACCTAATCTCCTTCAAAGTAGCACCCTTGCAAGCACACACACTTGCTCCATCCAATCTTTCATTCTTGGAAGCATTGGTGGAAGGCTTATGGAATCTGCCGTCGCATTTGACTTGATGTCCTCCCTTGAGGCCCATTTTCAGTCGGGAACAGCCAGAAATCATTAGGAGCGAGGCCTGGAGAGTACAGTGGCTGAGGGAAGCAGGAATGCTTTTGCTAGCAAGGAATTGCTACACAACAACCGATGTGTGGCTCGGTCTGTTATTGTGATGCAGAAACCACTGTCCTTGCCACTTGTCACACCGCTTCCTCCGAAGGGCCGATAGCATCTCTGAAGCAGGTTTCGCAATTTGCACATGAGCTTGATGTTCGCACACTGTTTGAATTGCGACGAATAACCAACATTCACACCTACTTCACAGAATAGTAACAAAGTGGCACATTGAAATATGTCAAGCCTGCAAGTAGAGATGCTGCTCTCCCTTCTACAAAAGTGGGATTGCTATCTTTTCGCTCGTTCGCCATCTGCTGAGGAATTCTGGGAACTTTTTGACTGCCCCTCGTAATGTGTATTCCTATTGAATATACGTTTAAGTATTAAATCTTTATTTTTTTTTGGTTACTTGTAGATGAGATCATTTTACATATTTACTATTTTTGCTTCCATTCTATAAGTTTTCATCTTTAGTTCACATTTGTTCAATTGTTCACTCTTATTTACGTAATAATTCTCTAGTCACCTTTTTGAAAGCTTTTGGACCCTGTTTTGATTTTGTGTTTATTTTTAAAAATTATTTTTTATTTTTTTAATTCTTATAAGGAGGCTTTCGGCTAGAATATAAATCACCTGATACTGTGGATAACTATAGCCAGAAAAAATTAACTAACAAGAAAACACTTATCCACAAATTTACTACTGTTCCACTTATTTATGTATATTTCGATGGTCTCATCAGCATGATACTAAGGAATAAGCTGACATACTGTCTTCAGTCAATATGGGCTCACTCTCTCCTTGTTTTTCAAAATAGGCAATCAAATATCTGAAGACCATCCTGTAATATTTTATAATAGAGTGAATCTTCCATGTGCAGAGATCCTAAAAACGATTAAAGTAATGAAGAAATTAAAAGACATTGAAAGGATTAAAAAAATGAATAACCAAACACCAATCTTTGCAACAGATGAAGATCAGTTAGAATAAAATTTGGCACACCGACTCATTTCAGTTGACAATATAAGCTGCATAAAAAATTTCAAAATTCGAATCCCTTTTTTAGGATTAAAAAACTGATTTTCATTTAATTGTTTATTCCACTTCTTCAGATTTAATTTTCATCCCCAGTAATACCAAATTCACACTACAATTCTTGATTATGATCATTTTACACACGTTCAAGTTTTTTTTGACAAATTCATGTGTTCACACTGCAGAATTCTAATCATGATCTGAGTTTTTGTTGTCAGATGGGGATAGTGGAGCTTTTAGCAATAGGCACTTTACCATTGACCCAATCTTTTCTGATTATAAAAATAACTTTGTTTATTTCTTGTTTTGGTTCATAACCCATATTCCTGTTGCATGATGGTGCAATTAATTTCATATAACCTTAAAATATTAGAGGAAGCAGCCTTTTTCCATCGCTATGGAAAGCCTTGGTGAGCACATTGGGATTCTGGGAATTAATCGGCTGTGAAATTATACAAGTTCTCAACGTGATGATCACATTTCACTTACCATAAATCCTCTACTATAATGCCATTTCACCCCCCCCCCCCCCCAGCCGCCATCAATCGTTGCAGGGCTAATATTATCCCCTTGTATAATAGCTCCCACAAATTTAGATGCTTTTTTTAGGCCAAAATTTCTAGCATTATATAAGGGGGTTTACGGTAATCGTATTTCGTTCATATTACATTTCACATTTCTTATCATGGTCAGTAAATAGATCATAATCAAGAATTGTAGTGTGAACGGGATATAACGGAGGGTAAGCTACCTCTTCAGATTTAATTTTCATCTCTGTAGGTGAGTGGGCCTTCTATTTAGGTTTTCTTCATTTACACACATTTGAGGGGCTCAGTGGAAAAGGGGCATATGCCACAAACCATGTTTTTACAGGAAAGCTGTTTTAAACAAAAAGCACGCTTTCTTAACAGTCTTATCATTGTCTTTAGCGTCTGAACTGATAAATAAAATAAATAATATGATGATTAAACTATCAAATATTGGCAGAGAATATATTTGATAGATATGAAATTAAGATATATTTGAACACATTTCAAAGCATACTAACATGAAGAAGAATATGATAGATATTCAGAATGCTTATATTTGGAAATAGACACATGCCACTAGAAGTTCATTAAAGAGACCCTACATGGCTGGAGCTGTCTCTCTATAACAAAAATTAATACTTATTAATATGTGGCATGTTCCCCTTTTTCATTGACCTCTTCATTTGTAAAAAAGCATGGATTAAAAATTGATTGCAAATCCAAGAATTAAAGAATAAAATAAAAACATATTAAAAAAAACAACAACTTTATTTTGAAATGAGCATACAAAAAAGTAAAAATTAATTTTTGGTGCCTCCCATTAAAATAGGAATTCATAAAATTAAAAAAAGGCAAAAGTGTGGTGGCATGTGTTTAATATTACATTTTAAACATCAAACATCATGGTAGAGATAACATGGGAAGAAAATGAAGCAAAAATGATTCTTTGCTCATTATTGATGAGTTTACTTTTCCATGTTATTCTGTCTCCTGTTTTGTCTCCTTTCCCTCGGTAGCTATGTGCCTTCAGATGGTAATAAATTTAGAATACCGTATCACTATATTTGGTTCATTTTCTTCCTTGGTTAAATTTTAAATTTGAAAATGAAAAAACTACATGCAGCCACATTATTTCTTTTTTTTTTATGAATTCCTATTTAAATGAAAGGAACCAAAAATTAGTGCATGCTTAAGGGTTTTTTTTTTTTTTTAATATTTCTTATTTATTTATCTTACAAGGAGAGGCCAAGCCGTTGGAGAAACGGATTCAGGTGAGACTTGGTGTATACGTAGAGGGTCCTTGCCTGTATACGTATGCAGAGCCGTAGCGCGCTATTTAGCCGTTCGCGAGATAATTGACCTGAAATTTGGGTGCCTGAAGCGGCGCACCTTATGTACTTTTGTGCGCATGTAATTTGTCAGCAGGTTAATTTGCGTGCGCTCAGCATCTTGTAACTTTTTGCAGGTTGTTGCTTCAAGTCCCAGCCAGGAAACTTTTTTTCACAGCGTTTTTTTTTTTCATTCCTTGCTAATAAAAAATGCCCTGCTGATTCGAAATTATTAACGAATTATAAGAAAATGCTATGTTTATACCTTTATTAACTGTAAAAGAAGAAACTTGAAAAAGCAAATCAAATTTTTTTTTCATTGTTATTATTAATAAAAAGGTATAAAAGTGCATTTTTTATAACTTACTTAAAAAAAAAAAAGAATCTTGACAAACACAGTAAATAAAAGTGCATTTTTAATCGTGATTATTAGTAAGGAATGGAAAAAAAAACCGTTGTGAAAAAAAAGTTCCCCGGCCGGGACTTGAATCAACAACCTGCAAAAAGTTACGAGATGCAGAGCACACGCTTTACCGTTGCGCTACCGCTGCTGCTGACAAATTACGTGCGCACAAAAGTTCATAAGGTACGCCACTTCAGGCGCCCAAATTTCAGGTCAATTATCTCGTGAACGGCTCTGCACACAAACATAGGCAAGGAGCCTCTACGTATACGCCAAGTCTCACCTGAATCCATTTCCCCAACGGCGTAGCCTCTTCTTGTTAGTGAAGGGGTAGAGAACAAATGTGACATTGGATGAAAGAATAACTGTCCAGGTGGATCGATTGTAGAGTTCTGTGGTACCAGCTTCTTTGACGTGGTTACCATATTCTTCCACCTTATCCCATGTGATTTCTTTTTTCGAGGATTTGTCAAAGACCATGTTATATGCCACCAATACAGATGATCTGCCTGAATATGAAACTGGGCTGTTGGAGCCATTCAGTCAGTCACAGCAGACATGCTGGCACCATATGGGAGGAAATGGCCTATTGAATGGATGAGTTTTGTGCCACCAAGAAATCACACACTGAGCATTTATAAGTCAAGTTGCATAAATTTGAATTCAGGCAAATTTGGATTCATTGCCACAAGAAATAAAAAATATTGTTTAAACTGTAACGTTCTTTTGTGTACACCCTGTAGAAGTTGTAGTGGTAGTAATAATAGTAATAATTTTCATGGTATGGTTACTTGTTTTAGTTTATAAATACAATGCATGTGATTCAATTGACATTAAAATCAATATTAAACAACTTGTCTAAACACTTGTCCGAAGTCAGAATTTCAAAAATTCAATATTTTTCAATACACACGCATGGACTGTCTCCATAGGACTGCTGCCCCCAAAAGTTAACTTGTGCACTAAAAATTTTGAATTTTTGAAATTCTGACTTCGGCTTCTTAAAGACCATCAAAAAATAGAATAGGAATGTCTGTAAGATCCACTCTCTATCTATTTGTCTTCATTGATAAAATTGGGTTCAAAACTTTAAAAGTTCCACACTTTCAGGGCCTCTATCTTCTAAACGGTTGGATTAATTGAAAAACCACCAAGAATAAAACATTTCTCGAATATTGTGTACAATCTGAATATATGATTAAAAATAGGGATTCATATTTAAGATTTCAAAATTACCCCCTCCCCCCAGAACCCTAACAAGGGGAGGGGGTAATTTTTTTAACTAATGAATTTCTCCTGCGAAATAATTCACTTTTGATTTTGGACATTTTTTCATACAATGCTTAGTTTCCGAGATATTCAGTTGTCTCAAGATAAATGCCTCACCCTGTATATTATTGGAACATGAAAATAAAAAAGAAAAAAGACTTACTGTAAAATTACATTAAAATATGAGAAACCTAATAAATATTATAGAACAAATAGCCATTATCTCCACAATATCCACAGTATTAAAATTATATTATTTAGGAATAGATGAAAAATAAAAATAACTTCAACACTAGTTAGAAATTCTGATTGGTTTACTACTTCATTAGTCAATGAATTATTTTGGCCTGCTGTGTGATTTCTTTTGAAAAATTTTTTGAACATATAATATTAAACTTTTTTTTTTTTTTTTGAGTGCTGAATGGTTTTACTTGAGCTCATGTGTTTTATTTTCTGACTAGTGATTCTTAAGCAGAAGGAAATGGGTGTGAATTCAGGAAATAGAGAGAGAGATTAAGTTTGTTGCCACTATGTTGAAAATTGTAAATCTTTATATTCATTTATTATTTATTTTTGTATAGATTCTGTTTGCAATACAGGATATTATTATTTTGTAACATGTAGTCAGGCATGTGATAGGTCTATACTGTTATGTGATTTTTGTACCTTGTAACTTACTCATTGTGGAGGAAGTGTGCAGTGTTTGTGGAGTTGCATAATGTAGGAAAATGTTTTGCAAAAGAGTTACAAAGATCAGAGAAGCTGTACTCTGGCTTCCCTTCAATATGATGGGGGGGAAAAATAGAGATTATGATTAGTATTATCATCACCATCATTATTGATTCCTTTATTAAAGAATGTTTTCATTAGTTCCTAGTAGCATACCTTGTACATGTATCAGTACTTAGTAAAAAAAAACTGTTTTATATTTACATTATTTTTTTGTCTTAATGATAGTTCTTTGCAGCTAAACTATCTTGCAACAGCTCTTTTGTATTTTAATTAATCAACTTGTTTGTAGTATTATTTAATGTAGTTTGAATAGTTATGAAACTTAAATTTCTTCCAAAATTTTTCTAGTTTCTTCTGTTTTAGCTGTACTATTTTGTTTTTCTATTCTCTTTTTCTGTTCTCTACAATTAGTCCTTTCAGGGTGGTCGAGAACAGCCAGCCACACTGTCCCGAGAAGACTTGACCCTTCCTTTGTCAAGAACAGTTTCTCCACCTTCACCTGCTCCAGAAGTATTGCTTGCACAAGAAGATTCAACACCAGAAGAAGGGGATGACCTCCCTACATGTGAGGTTTTTGATTTGGAAGATGAAAGCAGTGAATCACCTTCTCCGGAAGATATCACTACAATCAAAATCAAAATGAAAGAAGTAACCATTTTTATTTTGTCTGTTAATATAATGAAATATTATAATGAATATTACATGCTAATTACCTATAAGTCTCTATTAAATAATCCAAATTTTATCTTAAATTGGTTGAAATTTTAATGTAAATGGATCTCTTGTAAATTTGGTACTTTAGTTACTACGATGGCAATTCGAAAAGAAACCTTCGTTTGTGCATGTGCAAGAAATAGGGGGGGGGGGTAGTGATGCCCATCCTGTGACACTGTGCAGAGTAGTTCAGGAGGCAGTGAGGAGTGTAAGGAGAAGATTGTGTTGCAGTTGATTCATCCGCTAGATCAACTGAAAATGAATGCTGTCATAAAAAATCTGCCAAATGTGAAGTGCATGATACAATCTCTGTGTGCCAAAAAAAATTTGCGATTCATCGTGGACTGTGATAATGTTTACACTTGTTGTGTTTCTGCTAGAAAGGTTATGGCAACAGTATTCTGGAATGCGAAAGGAGTACTGCAATTGAAGTTCATGCGCAATATTTTGACCATCAATTCAGAAGTGTACTTTGAAACATTGCAAGAACTTAGATTAGCCATCCACAACAGATATCAGGGCATGCTGCTTTCTAGTGTAGTATTGGTTCATGATAATGTTCAGCCTCATACTGCTAGGAACATCCAAGAAATTTTTGAATAATTTCATTGGGGATGGTTTTTGATCATTCTAACCCTATAACCCAGATTTGGCACTGAGTAAATTTTTACCTCTTCAGGCAAATGAAACAATGGCTTGCATCGCACCGCTTTGACGATGCTGTTTGAGGGTGGCACCCATGCAGGAGATTTTTTTGTAAAAGGAATTTAAAATCTTGTAAGACATTATGGCAAGTGCTTTAATTTGAATGATGATTACGTCAAAAAGTAATGTAATATTGTAGTTTTCTAAAGTCTATGATAAATGTTCGGAATATCTGTTATTCGGAACAGAGGCTTCTTTCCGAATTGCCCTCGTATATATAGGATGTCTCAAATCTTTGGGTCAAAGTTCTACAGATGGTAGAGGATTGTAAACTGAGTATTCCAAGATAGGGAACTAATGGTCGGAAATGCATATTTCACCTGCAGTAGCCATGTTTGGAGGGACAACAGTCCATAATGTGGTGTCTGGTCTTCAACTTGTGAGCTAAAATGGTATATGAACACATAATAGGACCCTATTTTCTGCTGCCTTGTTTAAATGGACCATGTTACTTGATTTTCATTCTTATGTGCTTCCAGAGAAGTTGGACTCTGTACCTCTTGTTGTCTGTGAGAGGATGTGGTTGCAACATGACAGTGTGCTAGCTCACTTTGATGATGATGTTTGTGAGCATCTGGACAATTAATTTCCTAATGCATTGTATTGGAAATGGAGATTCTGTCCCATGGCTTTCTCGATCACTGTATCTCACTCCTCTGGATTTTTTCCTATAGTGTATGAAACCCAAATAGAATTTGATTTTACTAAGGGCAGCTTATGCTATGGTAGACCAAAGTTCTATTTTAAGCCTTCTCAGTCACCATTTATTGTTTTAATGATAAGTTTTTTCCTATCTGTCTTCCTTTACAACATAAACAAGAGATATTTGAAAGACTGCATCAAAGTTTCATGTATATCCGTTGTAATGCATGTATGTATTGATACTGGTGGTCGCCACTTTGAACACTTGTTGCTATGAGGTATAAGTTGTTTATGGATAAATAAATTGTTCTTTGGTCTGAAAATGAAAGCAGCTTACAAAAGCCCTCTTCAACATGTTACTTGTTCAAAATTAATCAAAATCAGTTTTTGGTAGTTTTTCATCAAAAAAAGCGAATTCAAACTTAAAAAATCAAACATAATATGGAAACCATGTTAAAACACAATGCATGTTATAATTGCCCAGAATTTCCTGTACCATTCAAGTGGGCAATATAATTACAGTGCTCCCTCTATATAACGGCACTCTATATAACGCCAAATTTATAGCTCTACATAATTGCAAGTCCATATAACGAATTTTTTTCCAGAAAATAAAAATTGCAAACTCATTCATATCTGCACTTTTTATTTCCCGGAAAAAAACTTCGTTATATGGGCTTGCAATTATAAATTTGGCGTTATGTAGAGTCCCGTTATATAGAGGGAGTACTGTATATCACTTTTTTTCCACAACGCTCTAGCCATTGGATTTTGCCGTTTCCTATCTCAAAATATTCAGTTTACAGTCCTCTATCTGTATAATTTTAACCATAAAGGTTTGTGATACATTGTATTGACACTTGAATGATTACGAGAGGAAGTTACAAATGGATATAGAAATGAAACTAATAATAATACTGATTTGAAAACTACTTTTATTTCTCCACAAAATTTTTCTATACAATGAGGCACTTGTCCCTTCGTTTCACAAGTCCCTCAAAACCATTAGCATTCCTGGCTATGAATTCAAGCGGTGAATTCCCTGGGTCCAGCTTGGAGCCAAACAAATGGAAGTCGCTTGGAGGAAGGTAAGGGATGCTTGAAAACTTCCCAGTTGAGCTTTTGCAGCAAAAGCATCTCAGTTGTCAGTGATCCCAGAAGACTGTGAGTATCACTTTACCGGCGATGAAGCTGTATAAAGTGAATTCACCGCCTGGTTCAGACAGCAGCCCAAAGAATTTTATCCTGCTGGTTTTGAGGGGCTGTTGTGAAACAATGGGACAGGTGCTTCACTGTATAGGGAGATTATGTGGAAATAAAAGTAGTTTTCAATTAAGTACTCTAATTTGTTTCATTTCTATCCATTTATAACTTACTTACTGACTTCCCCTCATACCATATAATTTTGGACTTGGTGTCTAATATTGGTATAATATTTAAATAGGCAAATATACAGGGTGTCCCGTAAGTCGTGGTCGTAAATTTAATGGTATGCATATTCAATAGCAAGGAACAAAAAACTCCCTATGAACTCCTGACCTGGTGATTAACAGTTAGGTAGGCTATCCATGGTGATTAACCACTTGTTTTGCCATTTGTAACCATGATGTATCGCAGATTAATTCCAATTCCTTTACGGTATATTCTGGAATTGTCATTCTCAGATGCTTGTGAGAGGCTTCTGGTTAAAAGATTTCAGTTATATTAAAATAACATTTGTTTTGTTTAACCAGGTCAACTTTACTTGTTTGTTTATTTAAATTGAAAATGTTTTCGGAAATCTATTTAATGACATCTTTAAGAATGAAGGTAAATCAATGCATAAATTTTCAATCGTACGGAACATTCCAGGTTGCTTACATTTTTATTTACATATACGTTTATCCTTTTGCAATTAAGTAAATTATGTTATCCAACATTGAATTACTTTTCTTTCCAAAAATTTTTTATAATAAAATTATAAAACAAATATAGTTTAACATTTAATTTATAGACACCAATCTCCTCTTTCAGTATGACAGCGAAATTTTTGTTTTGCATGCTGTTGAAATTTTTTTAATTAGCCATACTGTTACATCTAGGAAATATTTTTTAATATTTATTAATGATCCAAGAAAGTGAAATATAAGTAAAATTTGGTTGATAAATTTTAAAATAGACACACATTTGAACCCATGTTGTTTTTTTGTTTATTTTTTTACAAACAATTAAGGGTGTATTTCGGAACTGATTAGGGGAACCAGTTATCTTGAATATCTTGATGTTTTTAAGTATGGAAGTATGGTCTTAACTATGAATGATGGCTGTGACATTTATCCATTTTATTGGAGGATGGGATGGTTTGCATAGTTGGATTTTCCATTTTTTTTTTTTTCCAAAATGAAGCCATATGTTCCTTAAATTTGGTGGAGAATTTATGGGAGGAAAGGTGAATAAAGACATTATAAAACTGTAGATAATTTAGTAAATGCCAGATGATTCGTAAGCATTCCTTGGGTGTAGGGAAGGGGTGTCTAGAATTCAGGAAACCATGTCAAAAAATAGTAACATAGAAGGACAAATTAAAATCTAAGGAGGACAGAAATTTGGAGAGATTGTAAATAGGAGTACCAATAAACATTATGACAGGAATAGATGTGGTTGGAGTTAGGAAATGTGTTCTTCCTCAGGCATATGAAATGAGAAATCAAGCACTTAGGGTAATGGTTGATTTTAACGAAATGTTGGACATTATGAAACTCTTTGACTTTGTTATCCTTAACAGGGATGTGCCCACGAGGGTCGAAACTGGTTATATTCGGCCCACGGAAAAAAAAAACCCCGCCAACCCACTGTCTAGCCCACATGCAAAATGCAAAGTTTTATACATGTAACGTAATTTTGAATTCGCTGCCATCTAGTTTCCTGGTGCTGCTGCTTGGAGCATTAGTTGTGTATTGATCGATGGTGTCTTACTCTCACGTGTTTCTTTCATCATCAAGTTAGGTTTCATCATTTGTGATCTGGATGTGGTAGAAGCAATGTGCGTTAGTAGTATTGTGTTTTACAATGCCTGGTCAGAAAAGGCCTCTGGGTTCTCAAAAATTATGGACGGTTTTCTGAAACTATCAAAGCAGATGCTTTTAGTGGACACTTCTAATGAAGAAAACAAACATGAGGACAGTGGGTTTAAACAAAATATGGACATGAGCCTACTAGTTTCTGACTCAAGTGCACCAGTAGAAGTCTTTACTTCAAGCCCTTCAGTGTGTTTAAGTGAAGTTGTTTCCAGTAGTTCAATGGAAGATTTAGAAGAAAGCCTTCCTGAAATTGATTCTGGGCCTAGGCCTATTTCAATCACATCAATGTGACCTATAGGCCTAACATCTTCATCTGCTTCAGAAATCGATTGAAGCAGGAGTCCCTGGAAGGCTCTTCACCAGAAAAGTTCCCCTGCAGTGAAGCATTAAAACACTGGTGTACAAAGAAGGGCCGAAGAATTAAGTTACCAAAGAAACTTTGAGATTCAGTTCTGGTATCTGCTTATTTCAGTCCAGGAATTTTTTTTATTGCCATGGCTAGACAAATACCTTATTTCTCGGAGCTTTGTAGTTAGGCATAGGGCTACAGTACTTTTTCTCATTTTAATGTAAAGAAATGTGTGGAAAGTCCAACTGGAATTATTTGGAGGTGGGGAGTAGAGTCAGACAACCTACACTCAGATTTTCCTGGGCACAACCCTGCCCTTAACCATTCTAACCCTAGCATGGTTTTCTATTAAGATTTTATATATATTGGGAAACAATTTTCCCAAATAAAGAATAATTAAAAAAATTTATTTTATAATTTTTTTTGATATTGGGAAAACCAGACCAAACTTTGTAATCTATGCCCCTTTTAATTCTGTAAATTTTATTTACTTCGTTATGCACAATTCCTTTCAAGGAATCAGTCTACGGTGCAAGTCAAGGGTTGGGTGAATATATGTGTTAAAACACAATTATATAAAAATTTGTAAGTATTTGAAAAATGCCTTATTGTAATTTTAGTGTAAATAAATCTCTATTTTTCCCCTCTGAATAATATAGGCTCAATACAAAAGTGCTGTAGCAGAGGCAGAATTAGCCAAAATCAAAGCTAGGGTAAAGTTAAATTTTACTTTATTGCTTTAAATATGTGGACTGAAATAAATGATATGAGTGAGAATTGATTATTATTTTCATTCCCATAACTGAAATTTAGTATTGCACTGTATTGAGTGATTTGAGGTGGGTGAATTGAGAACACTGTCGTTATAATTCGCTACAATTAAAAATAGAACCCAAAAAAGGACAAAAAAACTTTACACAATATAACATATCGATCATTTTCTTTTGCAAGTGTTCTCGTTTGCATAAGATTACTGATCATCACAGTAAACCCACTTTGACTGTGCATTTATTTAAAGGTAAATTCTATGATAACATACAACTTTGTTTAAAATGAAACATGAAGGTGTCAGTAACCACTTAGCAAATATAAAAATTTCCATCTCAAACTCAAAATTAATAAAATTATATGAAAAGCTTTCATTTCTCCCTTCTCTCCCCCCTTGCTATTGAGAGAGACGCCATTTTCTTGGTCCTTGGGACATCACAAGATAATGAGGAATGCGAAGGAGTTTCAGAATCATTCCTATCACATCGAGTTTTATCACACACTATCGAGTTGTAAGGGAAGATTCAGGTCATCACAATGGAATACTTACGTGAAAGCAACAGCAATAGTAACTGTTGTGATTTCGATAATAGCGACAGCAGTATGCAAGGACTATTAGCAAAATTAAATGCTATTGCCATTTCTGCAATACAGTCCTATGCATTTGAACTGCTAAAATGATTTTCTGGAGATTTCACTTGGCCCATCATATGACTTGGGATCCTTATCATTTACATTGTTAAAATAATAAATATAATTTTATAACAAATAATTAGTTATGTTCATATTGACTATTATAATTAATAAAATTAGATGTAGCTGTCAGAATTCAAACTGTTGTTTGGTGCAAGTATGCAGTGCAGAAAATTTCTTCTACGAATTGCTGAGATTGAGGTTTTATTATCGAGAACATTAAATGGAAGAAATGAAAAGATTGTACAGGACAATATCACAGTTCAGTGACTTCTTTTGCATTTTATTTCATTAAAAAAATGGATATAACATAAACGCTCTAAACCTAGCAGCTTTTATAAATTACTTGAGACAATTACATGAAAATTACACACTGATGAAATCTGTGTGAAGCAGCCGATGGCTGAACAACAGATAGGCCTATCTCATTCCTTCGATGTTTAGCACATGCCTGAGATATGTCGTTGTTCTTGGAAAAACTCCAGAATTAGGCCCATTGGAACAAAATCTAGATATGTTTCCATCTGAATTTTTTCTAGCAGCACGTTTGGAGATGAGTTAAAACAGCAAGCATGTGATCAATGACAGTCCTTTTCCTTCTTTTGGAGGTCGAGATGGACATTATTGTGATGCAGTTTTACCCTTGATCTTTCCTTTTACAATGGACTAAAAAAATGTTATTTCATTGAATTTCCTGTTTTAATTGATACGCAGAGGAAAAATGAGGAAATTTTCCGCAGAAAAAGCGCGACACTTCAAAATGAGCTAATGGTGCTTTCCAGTTGGATGCGAGTTCTCTTGCTGGTAAAAACTAATCCATTGCCTTTTGGAAATCTCTTAAAACATAACGTTTCTATTGAATCATTTAAGACTAGAATCGAAAGCGCTTCTCTCACGACAACATTCCCAGCAGGAAATGGCATCACATTCTGCTGATATCCTCAAGAGCAGGGAGGGGAGGACCAGAGGGCAAATTTTCAATCTAACAAAGCATATTCAAATCTTATCAAAATTATTCGATATTTTACTAGTTTTTATTGATATATACGTTATTATCCTTAATTAATGTTATGATGTCAAAAAGATAGTCAGATTTTTCCATGGAATTTATCTTTAAGTGTTCTGATAATTATTTGAAAGTTTTTTGTTAAGGTTAAAAATGAAGCAGAAACGTTTTTAACCTAAGAGAATTCTCACTCTTGTTATCATTCTTGAGACTATAGACAAATGTTAGCAACAAATTGCATATCCGTAAGTGTTATATTCTTTATCAATTTTCAAATTTCTATTAATATTGACAGCTTGTTGTATTGGAGAGTGTCAGTTCAACAAAAGATGAATGTGAGCGGCGGTTGTACGACACCAGCCGCCGCCTGGAGGAGGTGGAGCGCACCTTGGAGAATGTACGAAAGGAAGTGATGACTTATCAGGACATGCTGGAAGAATCCCAGGGCCAGTACATTGCACTAGAAAAAAAATATTATAAGGCCAAAAAACTTATAAAAGAATTTAAAGAAAGGTAATTTAAGATTAGATATATGTTACTTTCTAAATAGTCATTTTGTAAAATATTAAATATATTGAATAGAGGTTCAAGTGCTTGCCAAGGCGACGCTTCGATTCAGTGATTAGACTTGCCCCTCCTTTTCTATCTCTTTCTCCCTTTGAATAGAATGGTCAATCAACAATTTCTGGTCATAGTGTCAGACTGGACTACTTCTTCATTTCAAAAACCTGGTCACCTTATTTTTAGAACTTTCTTTTTCCATCTTCTAATATACATGGACAATTCAATTTATTTAACTTAAATGATTCCCATTTATCTTCCTGTAGCAGTTAATTTCTAACTAGTTTAGCTTGCCTAAATGTGCTTTCTTTTTGGGGCTACGATTACTTGTTGTGAATCAGTAGAATTATTTATTTGAATAATTATTTTTGTTGTTTAAATTTGTACAGATAAAATTTTGTTTGTTTGAAATCATTTAAAAAGTATAATTTTTTTGCAGAGAACAAGACTTTAGTAATCGTGAAGATTACCACTTGAACTTGCAGCAAGAAAAGGATCATGAGTACAATGCATTGGTCAAAGCCCTCAAGGATATGGTAAATAAGCAGCTTTATGTGTTATTGATAATAAAGTAAAGTGTGTATAGGGGTGTCTCAAATCTTTGCAATAGAAAATGAATATTCAGACATCATTTTCAGAGTTTAAAATTAAGACGTCATTTCTGCCCGCTCTCTTCATCTGTTTTATCATCATTTTTCCTCTGATGCTGTTTCAATGTTTTAAATCTAATAATAATTTAATTTTTTTTAAATAATTGGGGTTTATTTTTTTTTAATTAGTATACATTTTTCCAAAAATAAAATTATTCACTGATAACCAAGGCATTTTCTTTCTAGGTGATTCAGCTAGAACACGAATTGACTGAAACTCAGCGAAGTGCAGGCCTGCCGGTAAGGCTACCGTATGACCCTACTAAACTGCAAGTGACGCCACAGCAGACCAGAAAACCACCAAGTGTTGAATCAAGTAGTTTGCTCTGTTGTATTAAGTTTACTTTTAAAATGTTGAGAAAAAAATTTTAATGTTTGATTTTCAAATCTGATAGATTTGAAGAAATTAGATTTGGACATATCTGACAGTGATTTTTCTGACAGCGATGGTGCCAAATATGATTTAAGCCCAGGTAAATAACTTTTAATTCATTCTACATTTGCAGTTCTATATATCGTAAATACAAGTACTGTATTAAGCGCCCGGGCACTTATTTGTAAAAATTTAGCAGACCCCCAGGCGTTTAATGCAGGCGGGCCGGTATTACAGGTCCGGCGCTTATAAAATTCTGCACAACTGTGATGGAAACAATTATGCAAAATTCTCGCCCTTCTCCTTGAACTTTTCTAAAGTATCCTGCTATATTTTCCATTTCCAAATGCGTTTACGATCAGTGCAAAACTGTTTGGCTGTAGAATACTTTACTGCTGCGAGTTTAAAATTGATGCTATAACTGAGAAGTTTTCATTTTTCACAGTTGAAAACTAAGAAGTTTTCATTTTTCAGTTTTCAGTTTCAAGCGGGCCGGTATTTCATGTCTGGTGCTAAATACAGTATTTACGGTATATAGACTACGGTAATTTTGTTGAAAATGGAAAGTAAGATTATTCTGAAATGTTAATTTCATCATTTTAGAAGGGTAATTTCATATTTCAATTACCCTGGTATATGTAATGAAATCTAATGTTGCCAGTCAGAAGTGATGGTGAAATATAAAATGGCTATGTCGAAAAAGCTTTGGATGAAGAAAAAAAAAAAAGGAAAAAAAAAAAAAGAAAATCCAAAATCGAATGGTACTCCTCCGCTAGACTAATTGCTCTTGCAATTTAGGGAGATTCATAGATTTTTCGATTAATTTTTGCCCTGCTTTTCTGCCAGAAAAGTTGAACTCAAAGAAACAGGAGGTTTTTGTCGGGCAGAAAGACGAAAGCAAGAAGCGACGTCATAGAATTTTTCTACTTTGAGGTTTCTGTATGTGAGACCCACGCTTTACTGATATTTGAGCATGAAATACCATATGTATTCTACTATAATGCTATCTCTTGTATAATGTGATCCCACTTTTAGAGCCCAAAAAATCCGTTAAAATTTTATCCTCTTGTAAAATGTGATCCCCATTTTTTGACTTGTTGCTAACTTCAGGGAAATAAAATATGCAAGAATATACAGAAAAATCTCTTTATTTTTTACAAGTTTAAAAATGCATAACCTGAATCTTTACAATTCAAAACCTTCGAAATCGATTCAATATTGTCTGATTCTTCAAAAAGTTCCTTAATACAGTAACGATGGTTTACTAAAACTAATAAAAGGCTATTTAAAATGATATGATATTTTCCATATAATAAGAATGGTTTTATTCTGTTTTTTTTTTTATGAAAATTTCTTACATAGATTCTGATGAAACCGAAAGCAAAACATCAACTGTGGAACGAAAACCTCTTCATTTGACAAATGAAGATGATGTATTTCAGAAAGCTGTTCCTTTAACGGAATTGCTTGATTCTACTGCGGCGAAGACAAAAGCAGAATTAGCAACAAAAGGTAGTCTTGCCAACAGGCAACCGCCATCGCTGAAGAAAACTCCCAGCACAGGCAGTTCAGATAGCAGTGTAAGCTATTTATATTATCATATGGACCAAATTTATTATGTTTAAGTTAAAATTTCTCACTAACATAAATTAAATGATTTCTTGAAAAATCATCCTCTCTTAAAATATGCTTATTAATAAAATAGGGTTAGACTAACTGGAGTGCCAAAATGGAAACAAAAAATGTCTTCTAAAACAGCATGTGGCAGTCTAATTTAATATTAGATTCCAAGGCTGGCTATATTTTCCCGTGAAGTCCAAAAATAATTATGATTATTAGGCAACTGATGTTGACTAAAGTTTCTTTGGAGCAGGTATTTTAAATCCAGAAAATTAAAATAGCATCTGTGATTACAACTATGTTAAATTAACCTTATAGTGCACTGTAATGTGGCCTCAAAATAAAAAATATGGCAAATTACCTCTAAATGCCTGTTGCATTGTAGAATGTCATTGATTATCATGCAATGCCTTCCATTGCATATCATTGAAAACTGGTTAATATCAGCTTGTTGCCCATGAAATATCAGATTTTGAGATGGAATATTTATTAAATTTTAATACAAAGTTATGTAAAGTTGGCAGCATATTCTCATACTAGTTTGACATCACTATGAGCTAATAGTTGATCTAAACCTCCTTTACCCCCTTTCAACTGATTGAAGTATAAGTCAAACAGTTCTTAGGCACGTTGCTTCACATTAAACAGTGTTTTCTTGTACTAGTCTTGGTCATATGCTGAAAGGATTGTTTGAACTTATCAGCCAATGACTGTGCTAACGTCGGTTCTACTAATTGTAGAAATAACTGTTTCAATAATTCTAACGTCGCCTCTTTGATCCTGGCTACCGTATGTATGAGAAGGAATCATGCTAAAATTCTTGTAATCCTTGAGAAAACCGGGTAAAATTGACAAAACACATCTGAATATAAGTCTTCCTGTCATTGCATTATAAAGATCCTATTCTCTTCATTAAAAAATTCAGTTAAAAGAGATATTTGCAGGAATGGAACTTAAAGCAGTTATAATTTCCTTTTTGATCAACCATTTATTTTTTTTAAAGAACAATATTGAATACCCTGTAAAAATTATAACTGAGAAACAAAAATAAATGAGAGAATTCAGAATCTTAATGCAAGCATCATTAATCAAATTAATTTCACTTAAAAATTGAAATAAAGTTCAAATTAATTCACTTAAAAATTGAAAAGGATTTCAGATATCCCTTATTGACCCCAGTCTGATCTTTTTGTTGTTAAGTATATTAAGTAGTCTTAAAGTTAGTTTTTTCTATACCCAGAGAAGGCTTACTAATGTTCTGTTTAATTTTTTTTGATTTAAAAAAGGAAGAGTTTGTTTGAGCAACTCACTTTCAGAATTTAGATCGCTCTGTGCTGAACTTTTTGATTGAACTTGTTGCTGGAAGGGGTTATTTGATTCCAAAAGAAAGTTGCTAACCATGGCAACAAAAGAAGTTGTTAATTGAAAACAGGAGTTAATGCTCCAAGCATAAGATAAAGATATTAATGGGGAAACTGGAAGGAAAAAGTCTGCGACCTGGATTCAAACAAGGGACCGCTAGTATCATGCTCATCACCTCTACCAACTAGGTTATTGGGGACAGCCTTGCAAAGCTGTCTCCAAGTGTCCTAAAGATTTTAAAGTAGTTCAAGGTGGAGCCCAATGTAATAATTATCAAGATAATTGCTTACATTTTGCCCATGCCTCCTTTTTCTACTAATGGTGTAGAAACCACAAAATAGCTTGATCTGCGAGCCGGGGAAATTCCCGATAGGACACTTAGAGACAGCCTTACTGTCTCGTGTCCACGATAGCCCAGTTGGTAGAGGCGACAAGCTCGATACTCGTGGTCCCTGGTTTTAATCCAGGTCGTGGTATTTTTTCTTCCATTTTTTCCATTAATATCTTTGCTTATTAGCGATGTAGTGAGTGAAAAAGAAAAAAAGAGGGGAGGAGAAGAATGGTGTGGTTAGGAAAAAAAGTAAGTTAGTAAACGACGGAAAGCTCCACGGAACAATTTGACTCTTTTGGGTAATTTTTTTTTTTTTGCATCATATTATTAATCCAGGGTAATAAAATTTTTCGATTTGTCCTAATATTTTATTACGAAATATACCTCGGAAGATTGAAAATTTGCCCTCTGGTCCTCCCATCCCTGCTCAAGAAGAAGCAGCGGAACATGACATCATTCCCTGTCTCTATAATCTGCTGGGAATCTTGTCAATGAAAGAGCGCTTTAGATTTTAGTCTCGAACGATTCTATGTATCGGAAGAGTTCACTAACTGCTTAAGACTTCGGATATCTTTGTTAGTACTTAAAATTTTATGAATAAAATGACACGGATGCAAGGTACATGTGATGGAATTTGCAATAGTCTTCACACTTGTATAAAAACACCATTGTTGAAAAGTAAAAATACCATATTTATGAAGCCAAGGAGACAAAACTAAAAAGGGACTTATACAAGATCTTTAATTTGTTACATGATAAGAAAGACAAGTTTAGCACAAAAAATTCATAAAAACTTAATGTAGAAATAACATATACATGAATACTGATCTTACCCTTATTGGAATGCAAATGGTGTAGTCATTTAAAGATAACGTCTTAATTTAATAGTAATTTCTTTCTCAATTTGATCATATTTTAAGTTGTTAGACCATGGAATACCCAAAATGGAAAGACATGAATCAAAATTCATTGGTTTCCTTTTTATTAATTTACAAATTTTGTTTTAGCCATATTAAAAATTAAATCTTTAAGATTGAGCCTATTCTTTCAATTTTTTTAAAAATCTGATTGAAACCAAAAGTCTTTAATATGACTTTCATATTCCCCTACAATGTAATTAATAAAGATGTCATCTACATGTTTGTTTTGTACATTCAAGATAAGGTATTACTGGCATGTTTATTTATAACTAGCTGTTTTACCTGGCGTTGCACGGGCTCTTTTTTGATGAAATGTTGCAATTTCTGTGTGTAAATATTCAGAAAAAAAGTTCACATGAAAAAAGCTTAGAATTTTTTTGAAAAAATTCATGTTTTAGATTCTGCTAAAGGGCCATATTTGGAGACGCCATCCATTGGGAGCTTTTTAAAAGAAATCGTTCCGATATACGTGTTTTCACACGTTGGTATTATTCGTCTTATCTTACTGGCAGTGATACTTATCAGTAACTTATCTTAAGCCGATATTCTCTAATGACAAATGTCTGGCAGTTTAATCAAGATCATGTAGTGGTTCAATGTTGTCTGTCTTATTTTTATTTATACCGCAATACACCCTTCTATTTTGAGATTTACAACTGATAAGTATAATTTCTTATCCGCTAACAATGCTCTCAGCAACAAATCTAACTATCATCTATTAAAAAACCTCCTTCCGCTTTGGCATAATTTATCAAGAATAAAAGAAAAATCAATGCAATAATGAATATGAAATTTAATATTCTTTATTTAAGATGAGTTGATAAAATTGGAAAATTGAAAAAATGAAAATGCTTATATTCAAAGAAAGGACAGATTAAAGGATTCTCTATGAAGGAAATTAACAAAAGTACTTATCATTAAGTAACATTAAATAAGGGATTGATTAAATATGCACGCATGAAATTTAGTTTCAAGCAGTCTAAGCGTTTCAGTTAAATCTAGAGGTCTGACCTTGAATAGATTAATGAGGGATAATTGCTGAGCCGCGATTCAATGCTGTCTGTTACACCTAGTTTAGTTATGCAAATGAGTTCTTACAGCTACACCTGCGATAAGAGCTCTTTCTTTGTCACTCATTCATCGTACAATGATGTCGCCGATACACTTCACTTTCGCTCACTTATGCATGAATGTTGATCTTAATTATTCAGTCTTCATGTTGACAGTTACTTAAACAGTAACTCTAAGATCAATCCCAAAAATTCGCATAGTTGCATGTAAATTAGCAGAGCTAAATTTCTGCTTCTGCTCACGTTGATTGCTGTCGCCGTTCTTTTTTGTTTTTCACTCTTGACCCGCTCAGCGTTCACTCTTACCCTCCCCCTTTCATTAAGCACATAAGACCGTCCCAACAATGAAAAGGAATGGAAAAGTGATAGACAGTCAAAGTGGAAAGAGATTCTTGAGCTCTAAGCACATAAAACAGCCCCAACAATGAAAAGGAATGAAAGAGTGATAAACAGTCAAAGTGGAAAGAGATTCTTGAGCTCAAAAACAAAGCTCTTATTGAAGGAAAACAAAGCGCACACTTTATTTAACACATTAATTAACTCATTATTAAATTTTTTTGAGAAATGTCAGGTAGACAGTGCTCTTCCTCTTGCTTTGAAGGTCAAGTGTCCACAATTTTATCAAGATCGGAATAAAACTGTAGATTTGTATAAGAGACAAACAAATAAATATACATACATTACATACATAGATACATTTTTATATATATAGATTAAGATAGTTAATGAAATAGTAATTAAAAATTAGCTCATCAAATCTTGATAACGACGACAATTTTAATATTCTTTTCTTTTTATTATAGCCACTATTGGAACGTAAAAATTCATTTGATCAGTGGAGTGAACTTAGTAACACTGATGAGTTTGCAGAGTACGTATAATTTTTCTTGTTTATCGTTTAAAAATAATCTCAAATAATGTACAGTAGAGTCCGATTGTAAGAGTCGCCTCGGGAACAGAGGAAATGGCTCTTATATCCGGACTGCTCTTACAACCGGACCATACATAAGCAATAGAATAGAAAGTTGAGTTATTAAGATATTTGGTGGCATAAAAACGACGTTTATGTTCTCTAGAGGTGAATCAGTCTTGTGGCAAGGAGCATTATTGGCAAAAAGGACGATCTTCCTTCCCCTTAATTCTGTATCCAGTTTTCTTAAAATGTCCAACCAAATCCAGCTGGTCATCCAAGCACTGGCACTATTATACGAGGGGAGCAAAAGGGGCTGAACTCTGTTGAAAGAGCATGATTTTTGAATTTTCCTATAACATAAGTTTTTTTGTCTCTGCCTGTTGCATTGCATAAAAAGAGGACTGGTATTCATAATTTTAGAATCTTCCCACCTAATGCCTGACTGCTGGCAATACCTAAAGTTTGCGTAGGTGTTTCTTTAAAAAAAACCCAAAAAAACGACCTGTTTTGTCAGCATTATACACATTATCAGGCTGACTGTGTTTGAATACTTCTGGTAGAACATTCTTAATCCAGTTTTTGGCCTGAACATGATCAGAACTGGCTGCAGTGACCAATTACAAAACTGATTCCAGTGACCAATCACATTCTTATAAGCGGACTGGTTAAAAAATCATAGTTTTATAAATGGACTGCTCTTTTATCCAGAACGCTTATACATGTATCCAGATTCTCTTAATATAGAAAATGAAGGGCAAATATTCGGGAACTTGAGAAATGGCTCTTAAATCTGGACTATTCTTATGTCTGGTGCTCTTATCAGTAGACTCTATTCTATATTATACGAGGGGCGATTGATAAATAAGGTCTCCATGGCTGTAACTTTTTTATTTGTTAACCGATTTTCAAAATTCTTTTTGTATCTTATACTCACATTTGTCCTCTATGTAATGCACTATTCACTTTTCGACATAGTCCCCATTCCTTTCCAAGCATTGCGCCAACGCGCAACTAGTTGGGTGAACCCGTCGGAGAGGAATTCCGGAGTTGTTGTCGACACCAGGATTGAATGGCAGCGTTTACCTCGCCGTCAGAACCAACTCATGTCCCTTAAGGGGCTCTCTCTCCTTTGAGAAGTGGTGAAAATCGCAAAGTCTTTCATTTTTGAACTGCAATTTTTCATCTTTGAACTGTAGGCGCTGCAACGCCTCTGGTGTGTGGTGACTCGTGTGCGAGCGGACGTTATCGTTCTCCAGAAGAGGGTCCAAAGCTGCCATTCAATCCTGGTGTCGACAACAACTCCGGAATTCCTCTCCGACGGGTTCACCCAACTAGTCACGCGTTGGCGCAATGCGTTGAAAGGGATGGGGACTATGTCGAAAAGTGAATAGTGCATTACATAGAGGACAAATGTGAGTATAAGATACAAAAAGAATTTTGAAAATCGGTTAACAAATAAAAAAGTTACAGCCATGGAGACCTTATTTATCAATCGCCCCTCGTATACCGATTCTAAAATGATGAATTAAAAGTATAACTAGCACTGTTTTGTGGGTCAGAATGAACATAAAATACCTCATGCAAAATGTTGAAGTGCCAACCCTTATACCCCTGAACACCTCGCGAAGTTTGTTAAAAATGTCTTGTAATTTTGCCATATTTCGTCATCGTTTTGAAGAAAATCAATCTTTCCTTATGCCATCAAAAATTTCCATCAACCCATTCCTTGTAATAAATTGCTTGTAATAAGCCAAAATAGGTTTCAGAACATTTTTGCCCTTTTCAATTTACAATAATCGTGTCATTAGGTTTCGAGATGCGACGGAAATTGAGAAATATATACAATGTGAGACAATTAATAAATGAGACTGGAGCAATTTAACAAATACAATCACCTTTGCAGAAAATAAGTGCACTGTATTCCTTCACAAAATGCTCTTAGTGCTGCGCAATCCCCCAGGTAGCAGTGATTGCACTTGCTGAATGTGGAACGGATGTTGTATTATCCTCCATACTGTTGCCTGAGAGATGCCTAACCCATGAGCTACTGTGTGAGTTCTCTTCGAAGGATCCACGCCACATTGTCAAGAACTTGATTCAGTACAGTGGGCTGCAGGGCTGGACGTCCATGATCACTTTAACAAACTTTACAGGGTGTTTAGGGGTATAAGGGTTAAGATTTCGACATTTTGCATCAGGAACTTTATGTTCATTTTAACCCACAAAACAGCACTAAGTACTTCTGATTCACCATTTTAAAACCATCCTGTATATAAACTTCAGTTATAAAGTTCCTGAAATCGTACCGAGAAAATATGAATACTGGCAAACTACGAGGTTTTTAAAAAAGCTTGCATTCTAGCAGAGTTTGCAAATTTCTAATTATCCCGATATATTATCGCATTTTGCTTCTAGAGGAATAAAAGCAACATGGCACTGAATTTGGTATGACAGGCACTACCACAGCCTCCTGATTAAGTTATGGGAAGTGATCAAGGTAAAATGCAGAGGAATGCTGAGCAATGGTGTGCACTTCCTCCACAATAATGTGTAATCATTCACCATATAAGAAGATGAAGCTTGCAAGCAAATTAGGATTCAAAATTTTGGCTCTCTCCCCATATTCCCCTGATATGGTACCAAGTGATTTTTTCATCTTTCCTCAGTTGAAAAAAAAATATTGAGTGGTGGATGTTTCCAGAATGATGATATCATTTCTGAGCCAAACTCAGGGATTTTAAAAAAGATGGCCTCCACTTGATCCGTCACTTGGAAGAATTTGTGTGCCTGGCTATCTTTTTCCCAGTACGATTTCAGGAACTTTATGACTGAACTTTATGATGACATGGGTTATAGCGACCAATTAGAAATAACAACCAGATTTTTCTCTTAAGTTTGGTTTCATATCTAAATGACAATACAAATTAACTGTTATAGCAACACATCTATAACGACGGAACCATTAAAATATTTCATTCCTAAAATCATCAAAGTGCAAAAGATTTTTAAAATAATCTAAAGATCACCTCTTGAATTTTACTGTATGTTTAGTAAATAACTTGTATGTGGTCGTGTTTAGAAATGCTTATTTTCCCCTCTCATATGTCTAAGAGTAATTTCTAAATTTAATTTTAAAAATTGTGTACACTTAGAATTACTTTTATTTTATTTTATTTTCTTAGCTCTAGCCAATCAGAAAAGTTGTCCCC
Organism: Rhysida immarginata; assembly: GCA_023313115.1. Lineage (NCBI taxonomy): Eukaryota > Metazoa > Arthropoda > Chilopoda > Scolopendromorpha > Scolopendridae > Rhysida > Rhysida immarginata. Next base: position 3,002,606 of record JAHWFO010017185.1, read on the forward strand.
TTCATTCGTGTCTAATTCTCACCATCCTTCTACACCAACTTCATCTACAAGCCACATTATAAACAATCCTTACAAAATTCCACCACCACCATTGCTTGTGTCCGAATATGGAACAAATCGCATTAGTCCTGCTAGAACACCAAGTCCAGCTGCAGAGAATGCCGTGAATAGACTTTCTAAGGAGAGTAGTCCCAATAGAACAACACTTCGTGGGAAGTGCGAAAGTCCTTACCTCGGTACAGGATACGCAGAACCTTCCTTAGATACTACTACAAGTCCATACAAGAGTCCTGTTACTTCTCCAATGGGACCATGTCCAGTACCTGGTAAAATGGCTAATCCTCGTCCAACTGCTCCTCACACCAACCCTTTGCGCCTTAATGAAAAATTTGCTGAAGAAATTAAAATGGTTGTTCAAAGGATGAATGCTGATGGTATGGAGGTTTGAATATTTTAAAATTAATTAGATTGCCATGTAATTTTTTTTTAATGTGCTTTATAAGGTTTTGGAAAGTAAACTTTATAGCTAAAACATTTTAATTGTAATTTTAATACTCAGACTTTATAAAATTAACATTGCTGAATACTAGGTTATTAACATTTTCTAAACTTCTTTTATTGGAATGTTTTTCTTCTCTAATTCTTTTCAGTTGGTAGGTATGCTTTCTTACTCTCAAAGGTGGCTGGGTATTTTTTTTTCTTAAACTTGTTTTGTTTCTTCTGCAGCTAAGCGTAATCTCACTTCCCCTCCCTATGATTCTGATCCCCCTTGGGGATTGCCAGGGAGAGGTTCCATTAGCCCTTCAGGAACAGGTTTGCATTCTCTCTTTCAGAAATATTAATTTTTCATTAATCTTTCAATTTTTTTTAATACCTGTTAATCTTTATTCATTAGCATGTCTTCTTAAGCTTCACTTAAATATCTTTGTGGATGCATGTATTTGCACGTGATTTTTTATGTGTATCCTGTTTATCATATTGCATGTAAGCTAATGGTTGCAGCTTATGCTTTATTTACTTCAGTGATTAACTAATTAATTAAAAAAACAAACGTAGTATTTAAATCTTGCATTATATCTGCAAGTAAACAAAACGGATTGTATATGTAGTTGTTTGCTATTATAATGAATTTTCTGTTTCAGAGTAGTTAGTGGCATATTAAAATTATATCAAACCATGTTTTTAATCAGCAAATGCAATGAAAATTTTTTTTAATTATAAACAATTTTTATACACTATTACTTAACTCACAACTTTCTCTGTCTGCCTGTTTTCTTCAAATCTTGCAGTCAGTTTTTCACCCATTTCCCATTGTTCAAATGACTCAAATTTGATACACTGATTCAATTCTGATGACAATACAATCCATTATAAAAATTTATAAAATTTGAAATTGTTAAAAAGGATTAAACATGATTTTCATTTAATTTTCCACTAGGTAGGAGTAGGCCACCTAGTCATATTTTCTTTGTTTTTCATTTTCACATACAGGTAGATCCCATTATACGCGATTTCGGTATCCACGATTTCGGATATACGTGGTTTTCATTTAGTAGCACCATTGATCGCCAATATGCGGTTTTCAATTCCATTTTTGTTAGGAGTTGAATTCGTTTTTGAGTTTTGTTTTGTTCCTATCCCTGTGTTTGTGCACACTTAGCACATCACTGGCTATCTATGAATGATAAGGTTGCTATACATCAGTTGCTATACAAGATCAGCTGAGTTTCTAATCTGTTTACGAAAAGATTTATTGTTGTAGGACTTAAAATGTCGCCGAAATGTAAAGAAAGTATTATTACCGAAGGAAGAAAACGGGTCCGAAAATCCTACTCGTTAGAAACTGAGTTAGAGGTCCTCGATGAAGATGAAGAAAACGTTACAGCCGACCATCAAGCAATTTTTAACGAAACATCCTGCCAGTTCGAACGATCCCTTAACATCCAGTCCGAGCTCCTCTTCCAAACTCACTTCGGGATTCCACCAGCACTATTACAGGAAGGGGACTGTTGGAAACAGCATCAGAATCTTCTGGTACAGATGAAGCCAAAGCAATATAAAGTTTAGATTGTGGACACTTCTTTTTATTGTATGTGTACATGTATTTTGAGTATTTTAGTGTATCTTGAGTTTTATAAAATAAAATAAGGTGCTATATTAAGACTAAAAAAATAGAAAATTGTTGTATTACTAATCCTATACTTCTATAACGGAATTATTTACGTTATATCAGGAAAATAATTAATGCTTATGAGAACCAAACTCTATTAAGTACATGTTAAATGGAACCCGTTTTACGCGAATTTGGTATACACGGCAGTTTCGCGGAACGTATGTATCGCGTATAACGGGATCTACCTGTATTTGTAGCAAAAGCATGGATTAAAAATTGATTGCAAATCCAATACCAAAAAGAATGAAATAAAAAATATATGTAAAAAATAAAACTTTTTAAGCATACACTTTTACTTTAAAAAGTGCATTAAAAAGTTAAAAAATAATTTTTTCTGCCTCTTATTCAAATAGGAATACACAGAATTAAAAAAAAGCTAAAAATGTGGTAGCACATAGTACGGTACAAGGTATGTCCAGAAAGTACCGTTTTGGAAAAAAACACTTAAAACATTTTTTTCAAAACAAAATTTATTTTTACATGAAAGAGCATTTTTTAAACTGTTTTTTTACTTACCGTATATACTTGTGCATAAGCCGACCCCCGGTTTTTGGCCCTAAAAAGCGGAAAAACACCATGGCCCGACCATAAGCCAAGGCAAAAAAGGAAAAAAGGCAACGCTTGAGATGGAAAAAAATTTTTATTACAAAAATAATAAATTTATAATAAGAAAATCATTGTGTGGGAAAACCACCAAAAGTAGCATCTTCTTCATCTGACCCTCCAAAACGTTGATGAAAATTGTGTGCAGTAAGATGTATTAAATTTTATGAGCTAGTGCTTGGCGATAATAGGCTATTGATGTTCAAAAGGCATGCAGCAGTTTGGGGCAAATGACCGCACCCAGACAACATATTTACTATTTTTGACACTTCCAAATCCAACGTAGAAGACTTTGTTGGCACTTTAAATAATCGATTTCTTAGTATTAAGTTTGCATATGAAAAAGAATTAGATGGGGCAAATCATCGGACCCCAGAGCATTTGCTTTTAATAATGGAAAAGTGGATGGAAAATTGAGGAAAAAAGACATGAAATATTGCACTGATTAATGCACTGTATATTGTTTTTACTTGTACAATGTGCAGTTAAGGTACATTAAATTTTATACGCTAGTGCTTGACGATAGCATCGATGGTAGCTCATGTATCGATCAAAAAGTTTCGACATTGAATTTTTCGATCTTCTTGAATTTCGATGCTTTGATGTTCCATTTTGAATTCATTATCTATTGAATAACTGTTTAGATATGTATTGCAATGAGAGAACACGTACAAACGCCCTGGTTCAACACCCCCCTGGTTCGTTTTTCTATAGGGGGTGTTGCCTGGTTTCGTTTGAAGCCCCTCATACTTTTTCCAATATGGCCGCCACAGTCTTTTAGAGATTCTCATTATGCTGCAAAGAGAGAGAATACTTTTATCTTATCAGAAATTTATTTAAGCAGTGAAAGGGTTAATAAATGAAATCTATACGGATTAATAAATTATTACTTCGTTTTTTGTAAACTCCGCTTATAAAACCCATGTATAGGCCGAATGTGGTTTTTAGGGGTCATTTTTTGGGGGGAAAATTCGGCTTATAGGCAAGTATATACGGTAGCTGACACCGTTGTTCAGACATTTGTCATAACAGGAAACCAACTTTTCTATGTCCTCTTCATAGAAAGATGCCGCCAGTGAAGACAGCCACTGCTGAACACCATTTTTCAAGTAAGTCACCCGTGATACAGCCCTGATCTCGCACCTTAAGACTACCACTTGTTCTTGAAATTGAAGCGTGACTTTGGAGGAAGGCGCCTTGACAGTGATGATGGCGTGAAAAATGGTGTTCAGCAGTGGCTGTCTTCACTGGCGGCATCTTTCTATGAAGAGGGCATAGAAAAGTTGGTTTCCCCCTACGACAAATGTCTGAACAACGGTGGCAATTAGGTAGAAAAATAGTTTAGGAAATGATCTTTCATGTAAAAATAAATTTTATTTTGAAAAAAATCTTTTTATGTGTTTGTTTTTTTTTCCAAAATGGTATACGTATTTTCCTGACACACCTCGTATTTTCATTTTAAAATTTAAAATTACAACTCCTGGCAATAAGTATTTGTTCATGATGAACCAAGGAGCTGTATTAAAATTGATAATAAAAAAAATAAAAAAATAAAGACTTTTTTTTTTTATTGTAATTTTTCTCACTGTTTTTGGAAACATTGTAAAAAAATAGAGCGACCTATAATGTAAAAATAAGAGATCATAAATACAGTCACATCTCACTTTAACAAAATTTCAGTATAACGAAGTTTTTTCTCACATCCTAGGAATTCGTTAAAGTGAAATTTCCATAAACAATTTTGAAATAAAGTGTATGAGCTTAAGAAACTGCAATATTTAAATTAATAAAACTTCAACAATTAAACTTACTTTTACAAATGTAATTTTATTAATGCATGATGTCATTACATAATTCCGAGATAGGCTATTTTAAACTCTTTTGAAGAAATTTGCAATTTGTGATTGTAACAGTTTAGAAGAAGTTTGTTTGCAACAAAGTTTTCATAAAATTCATGGAATAGAGAGACACCAAAAATTATTTTTTACTTTTTAGTGCACTTTTTAAAATAAAATCGTTCTTTATCATATGCTCTTTTCATTTCATCGTACTATACCATCCTTGTTTCTTCAGAACATCTGTCATCTTTGATCTTCTTTTTGCCCTTTCTTCAGCAAATGCGCCTTTCTTAATGCATGCCTTCTCCAATTTCTTTTTCTTCTCGTAATAATGTTCCAACAGCTACTCTCTTTTCTTGTGGTAGTTCTTCATTTCTTACGCTATCTGACCAATGAGTCCTTAACATATTCTTCCATACAAAGTAAATAATCATTTGTTAAATAACAATAGTAGAGATTTATTTCAAAAAATGGCAATTTGTTCCATCATAAGGTGTGTTGCCTATAAATAAAGCCACCTAGTTTTTTCATAACTTCTATGCAATATTTTAATCCAACAATAAAGCAAATGAAGACATGATTACAATGGATTGTTTATTACATATTCCTGCAATTTAACAATGATTATTATAACAGTAAAAAATAAAATAACTCACATTTTATGATTTTTGCATTTTGCAAAAATATAAAACAAATCACGTTTTATGATACTATGCCCATCTTAATGCTTTGGACTGTCCCATATGTAAATGCACTTGAAAAGTAATAATTTATTAGGAATTAAATCTGCTCTTTTTTGCTGATCTGATCACATGTGCATGGGGAGAAGTAAAGCTTTGAGTGATTTTGAAAAGGGTGAGATAACAGTCTTAAGGGCTTCTGGAAAATCAGCACAAGTTGTAGCTAAGAATCTACATCATTCACACGCAGTTGTGAACAATTACATTAAATTTGGATTCCAGTACGGTACCAAAACATCAAGACTATCAAAAGTAACTCGTCAAAAACACACTTTGGGAAGTAAGCAACCCATGAAGCAACATTAGGCCAACTAGCCAAACATCTTGATGTTAATGTCTGCAAATCAACCCTTTCCAGGATTGCTCGAGCCACAAGGCATTTAAAATACAAGAGGTAAAGGAATACTGCACCTAAGCTGGCACCTATCCATTGTGAAAAAAGATTAAAATTTGCCTGTGAAACAATGCAGTGGCAGGACAACTGGCAAACAGTGGTCTGGAGTGATGAAAAAAAAATTCAATCTGGACGGTCCAGATGGATGGCAGTTTTACTGGCATGACTTGCGGCGAGATGAGGAAATCTGTTCCAAACGTCAACAAGAGATGTAGGTGTGCGTCATGGTTTGGGCAGCATTGGATGGAACAGAAAAACTGATATTGCATTTGTGAATGGCAAAATGAATGCTGAAAAGCAATAGACTTTGTTGGAAGCACATCTTTTGGAGAAGACATTGTTTTATTGGTTGTTCTTTTTTTGTCTTTCATGGCATTTCAACAGGACAATGCCCCTGTTCACAATAATCGCACTGCATTTCACTGGTTTGTAGTTAAAGGTGTTCGAATAATGGACTCTCAGATTTGAATCAGGTGGAGAATCTGTGGGGGTTGTGAGCCCGTCATGTTTATGACGGGCGGAAGCAGTATGATACTGTCAATGATTTGAAGCAATAAATTATAACCAGCTGCTGAAAGATTGAAATTTCTTTCATGAGAAAGTTAATACAAGGTGTAGCAATTAAATAATTGGACTTATACAAATACTCACAAACGGTAATCCAAATGAAAATTCTGTTTAATATGTTTCAAAGTAATCTCCACCGGACACAATACACTTTTGACCGTGTTTGTACAAGTTTATAAATGGCTTTTAAAGGCCTCAGCCAGAGTCCTTTTGATTTCCACCTTCACGCTTTTCTCAATGTCGGAAATGTCTTGAAGCCGTGCCTCTTACATAATGTTTTTCATCTGTGGGAACAGGACAGAGTCTGGAAGGGCCAAATCCAGAGAATAGGGTGGGTGGTTGAGTTCTGTGATTCTATGTTTGGCCAGAAATCGCTTCACACTTATCGCTTTCCTCAAATCCTCTGTTAGAATCTGACGAATTGTCTCCTTGTTGCAGCCTAATTCATTTGCAAGAATCTGACGAATTGTGATTTGGCGATCAGCAGTGATGAGTTCCCCGCCTTTCTTGGTTAAATGAACTGGTCTTCCAGCGTGCATGTCATCTGAAAAATCTTCATGGCCATCATGAAAATGACCAAACGGCACTAATGTATTTGTTCGGGATAGGACATTGTTCCCTTAGGCATTTTCAACGTTTGGTGTGTTTCTTATGCCGATTTACCCAATTTTAGGCAAAATTTAATGCAAGCTCGTTGTTCCGTATTTTTTTCTCGATGGTACTTGTTCACATGCATTGCTATAATGCGTATCTGAACATGGAATCCTTTACGCTACTAAAAAATAATCTGTGCAGCTGCAGTGCAATAAGTGACTCAAACTGATCATGTCTTGACATGCTGAGTTTTTCTATACAGTTTACGCAGCGACCTCTGTCCGGGTATTTAATTACCATACCTTGTAGAATGAATGTCTGATCACATTTTTATAGAAAATTTTCCAAACTCTGGTTGTTTATAGAAAATGTGGTATTATATTTTTACAACAGGGAAAATCATAAAATGTGAATTATTTATTTTGTTTTTCAAATAATCATTGTTAAATTCAGGAATATGGAATAAATAATCCATAGTAATCATATGTTTATTGGCTTTATTGTTTGATTGCATATTGCATGGAAATCATGAAAAAAGATGACTTAGTTTTGAATTTGCAACCCGAAACATTGAATCATGATAATGTTTTTAGATGCAACAAATAAATATTTTATGCAGTAATATAAACCTTTTATTTATTTATCAATGGACGAGTCTACAGAATCATGTACATTGGTAATACTGAATAAGGGCTTAGAATAACTGAAGTATGAAATATAAGCACGAGTATCGAGTCTCCCGATACGTCGAGTAAACATAGTGTCTATTCTTAAGGTTCCTCTCCTTACTTGCGCCTGTGCTCACAATCGAATGCGGGACAACAAACACGACACCTGCAAGCTTTTCGAGGTATCTAAAATCTTAAAAAGAGTGTATTTTATATGACGAAAAATTAAAATTATTGTATCACCTATAACGCTCTTTTTAGCCGGAAAGTTATTCTTAACTACATAGAGAAAGGAATTTGTAAAAATAAATTAAGCACTTCAACCAGCGTGTAAATTATGGATAAGTTGAAGATCTAAATGTTTCAAAATAATAAATTATGAATTAAATTGTGAAAAATAAAATACAGTGGGGTCTCGGCTAACGAACGCCCCTGCTAACGAACAATCCAGTTAACGAACAGGGCATTCATACGTTTCCGGTATCAGCTAACGAACGCAATTCGGCTAACGAAAGGAAGTAGGGAGCAAAATAAAAAATAAAAAAACAAGTACGCGCGCGCTAAGATCGAATAACAGGTGCACATTTATTACTTCCGTTTCGACAGCTGCGAGTTCCACGTGTTCTGCAGTGATACAACGGATGTTTAGATGAAGACGTCACGTGTTGATGTTTTCATGTGAACATAAAGCGGTAAATTACAGTAACACATAGATCGAAAATCTTATGAAAATCACCAAGTTGACTGATTATGACAAAATGTATTTTGTTTTATTTTTGTGTTTTGTTTTAATGTTTGTATTTTACCTCAAATGAGGTGTTAAATAAAATAAAATTAAATTAAATTAAAAATTAAATTAAGTAAATTTATTTTCTATTGGTTATTTTTTAAGTTCTGGAACCAATTAAAATCGTTTTCACACTTTCTTATGGGAAAACGCGATTCGGCTAACGAACAATTCAGTTAGCGAACAAGGTTCTGGAACGAATTACGTTCGTTAGCCGAGACCCCACTGTATATTTATTGTAATGGAAATGAGCTTATTCCAATATACAAGGATTCATTAGTCTTCATTCAAAACTCCGAAAGCAAAACATTAGGCCATTACATGGCTAGGTAAGAGAGCGAAGTATAGTTGCGCTATCTGTTACCACACTTTCAATATATTTCATAATATCTCTGTAGTAAAGATTTAAATAAAAATTGTTGCTCAGACAACAATGGTCACGTGTCTTTTCAATTCCGGCGTGTGCTTCAAGCCGGTGCCAACAATGGTTAAACGTGCAACAACAATGGAAAACTGGTTCCATAACACTTTTTTGATGTTGGTTTTCGCATCACGTTTTTTGTACATAGATGTCCAGCCTTAAAAATTATCATGTTAAAAAAAAAATTAGTGGCTTTATACTTATGCAGTGCACCTTATATGTATAAAATATAACCAAGGCATAATAAAAATAGCAACAACAACTTCAAGTCATAATCCTCTTGAGGGGGTAAGCAGATCTTAAAAGTTAGATTTGGAGCTAAAATTACCTGAATTTTAAATGATGCCATATCACTTTCTCCACACTCAATCCTTGCTTCATCTGCTCTCATCCTCTTCTTCATACAGGTTTATAGTTTATTCAGCCTTTCTAAACCATACAACTAAAGGACTCCTCTCTTTCTTCTTAACGTATTTTCTATATATTAATAAAGATGAATACACTCCTTTAATTAAAATAGGACAAAATTAAAATAAATAATAAAAAAACAATGAAAAAAGTCACCAGAGTAAAAGTTTAAGGACGAAGAAATACAGGACTTGTGAAGAAACTCAGGACGAAGAAACACAGGAACGAAGAAACACAGAAGATATACAGAAGAGACGAAGATCAGATGAAAACACAGAAGATATACAGAAGAGACGAAGATCAGATGAAACACAGAAGAAACTCAGAAGAGACGAAGATACAGCGAAGAAACGTTACAGGAACACAGGGAGGTACACAGGTCTATGATGGAAGTTCGATGATTCGTGATGTAAATGACTATCTTTAATTAACGTTTTCGGGATTTTTTTCCCATCCTCAGATTTAAAGTTTTTTTGAATGAATGGAAGATAATAATAAAAAAATAAAACAATGTATAATCATAAAATCACACATTGAGGAGTATTCATCTTTATTAATATATAATTATCACTACTCCTACGTTTATAATATAATTAACGTATTTTCCTTTGCCTCTCCCAATGATCTTTCCTGACAGTCAACGTGTAATCATCTCGTCATATAATCACTGATTCATTACACTTGCCCAGAAAATCTCAAAGCAGTCTTACAAAGTTTATTACTATTTTTCTTGTTACTTTAAACATCTCTTTTATTACTACTCAAGGAATGAGCTTTTCTATTTGGATCAGCTATATTCTTAAAAATGTCATCTCCACTGCAAGTTGGGTGTTTCTTATGCTTCTTCTATGTACTGTACTAACATTGGTAGCAACACTCTCATTTTAAAATTAGAATTATTACAGTAATACAATTAAAAAAACAAAACAAAATGCAATTCCAAAAGTAAGTAGCATAATAATGAAAATTATTACCATACTTATGGTACAAAGAATTCTTTTGAAATTCTTCCATACAAAGAATTTACTTATCTTAGTCTGATTAACAATTCTAAAGATTACCATAGATGTCTGGTTTGTTCATTTACTTAGTCATCTCCAAATCAGAGACGTTTGTAAAAGGAGACCTGGCAATAGCTCAAAAAATGTGTAATACTTTTCAGATACGTATAAAGACTCTATTACTTTATCCGTGCTTTCGGATTCGAAGATGTGCTGTTATTGACTCAGAGGGCGCTGCGTTAGTTTCGGTTTGAATGTTTTGGTTTTGCTTTTTCAAGTCACATGTGTTGCAACCGTCAAATCGACGGCATCGATGAAATCAGACTTAATCGTCTTTCTTAACTCTCTCTGGATTCAAGTGTATTTTGCTTTGCCGTGCAAATCTCCAGACGAATTTGGCATAATTTATCGTCACAGTATCGAACACGGGACGACATTCAATGCACGAAAAAATTGCTCGTAAATGGATATTGACGGATACAAGTAATGAGGTAAACTTTGCATTTTCGTATCATCGATGGTTGTTTCTGTCATATCCATTTACGAGCTATTTTTTTCGTGCATTGAATGTAGTTCCGCATTCAATATGTGACGCTAAATTATGCCGAAATTGCCGGGGAGAGAAAAAAAATGTCAATTTTTAAATATTATTGTGTATCAGGGATAAGGAAGGAAAGGAAAGAAGTGAAGGGGGGACGTTTGGGTTTAGTAGTATGACATCATATAATAACAATCCATTAATGTGCGTTGATGTCATGTACGAATTGTACTTGTAGATGTGCTAACATTGAACCAGATGGCATGCCAATAGAATAGGAAACTGAAGTTTTGAATGGTAAGCTGAATTCTACACTGAATTCTCATTACATAGGTTTGAATAGGAAAATGAGGAAATGCCAGGTCTCCTTACTTTAACGGTCTCTGCTCCAAATGCTTTGTTAATGTTTCTCGCTATCACTACTGCATTGCGGTCATAATTGAACTTGTAAGGAAGTATTCGTATTGGCTGGGATCTGTTTTGTGTCTATACAAAACAACACTCAAATGATTGCTCACATGCAGGGATGTCTCAGTTTAAAAAATTAAGAAATGGCAGTCAAAGTCCGATTGCAGCAAAAATTAGATTTTATTCAAGACACTATCTTTAAGTTTGTAATTATACAGAGTCCTTTCGGTTTTTTCACCATCAGAAATGGTGAACTACAGGTGAATTGCAAACATTGTCAGCTTGCATAAGAGCTTGGCTATTTCTTCCTCATCTCATTGGACAATAGGCGTGCATCACTGTAGTGGATGTGATGAGCTTATATGTGCTTTTTCATCTCATTGGTGAATGAGCTTTAACGTGTAATCGAGTGTCACACTAATGCTCCTGGCTCAACAATGAAGGAAAATAGACATTTGACAAACACCTATTAAAAGCAAACACCAGATGCTGCCTATAGGACAAACAATGACAGTTTTAAGAAGTGGAAAGAATCAAGTGAAAATGTTACTGTATGAAGATCTTGAAATCTGCAACTACCGTAAAATCTTGAATAGACACCTGGGTGTCTATTTGTTTCAATGATCCGGACCCCCTCAGCGATTAATCGAGACCCGGCGTTTATTTGAGACCCGGCGTTAAGGGCTATTCCCAATAACAGGGTGTCTAATAGGGTGTCCCAAAACGATTGCATAAAATTCCCTGACTTTTCCCGGTTGATCATGTAATTTTCCCTGACCAATTTTTCTTTCCAATTTCACATTATTTTGCTGATTTTGTAAAATTCCCTGACTTTTCCCGGTTGTTAGGCTTTAAATTACCGCCAGGCTTTGTGTAATCTTAATCCATCTCCTGCCTTCCACTCATCATACAGTTCAGTCATGCGTGCTTTAAAAGGTTTGTTCCAAGAAACATTTGGGGCCTGAACGTATTTCGTACAACCACCGGGAATGACAGCAGTAACAGTGATTTGTGCTTTTAAGGTGTCTCTTAATGGTTTCATGGATGTGACATTGATATGAATCTCATGGATGTGAAATTTATATAAAATTAGAATGAGTTAAAAGAAGCGGCCAATGAGAAGACATACACATGAAAAGACGTTTAATAACCTGAAAGTGAGGAAAAACGCCGGAATTTATATCGATGACCCGAAAAAGACCCAGCGTTTATTTCAGGATTGGAAAAAAAACCAAAAAAAAACGGGTTTTTTTTGTTTTAAATCACATTTTTTTTTAAAACAATTGTTTTAAACATTTTTAATTTAAACTGTTTTAAACATGTTTTAAAACAACTGTTTCAAACATATTATTGAAGAAATATTTAATGCTTTTAAACATATTGCATGAATATGATGCATTAGATTGAAATTATTTTATTTACTGATATGAATAAAAACTATAATTCTTTAAATTATATTTTGATTAATAAAGTAATTATTATGATTTTTAAAATGCTAATTTAAAAAATTTATAACTCAATTTTATTAAATAAAATAAAGGTAATGTTTCTGTCTCAACATACAAATCTCACAAGGGGAGGACCAGGTCTGTTAAGCTTGGATTTAAATATGTTATTACGCACCCCTCCCACTATCATATGGCTTAGTAACTCGGGCATTTGTTTACGGGATATAATTATTTAAAGTTAGTTTTGTATGCTATTGATGTATATTTACAAATTCAGACAATGTGGTATTCAAGTAGTCAACGTGGTCATGTGGGTAAGTCGATAGATTACAATGCTAAAGGTCCTGGTTTCAATTCTTGCTCTTTTCCCAATTTAATTTAATTTTTTTAAACATGTTTTTGAACAAATTATATATGAAACTAATATTAATTATTAAAAACATATTTTTATAATTTTTTGCATATTATATTTCATTTGAGGAAGTTAACAAATTATTTATTTTTAATAACTTATTATACTGGGTGGATACAAAAATGAGCCCCCCCCCCCCTTTTTATTATCGTAACCGAAGCAGATATGTCAATTTTGATGAATCCAATGAATAGGAAGTTGTGGGTGACCTATCCCATGGTGCACTTTTCATCATCCCAAATATGCAAATTAGGACACAATTCAAAACCGTAACTTATACACGTAAAATTCCAATTGAAGACTTGTTCAGCATGGAATTCCAAACAAAACAAAAACTGATCACCAGCAATTACAATCCAAAGCAGAAGATCATGTTGACCATTTCAGGAAAAGTATAGCTTGCCATCCTGGAATTCTGTCTTCTGTATGCTGACACATGCCTCCTTTTATTTGTTTATCCTCATGAAAGCGAATGTTATTATGGTAATTTTTGGTAATTTCTTGATTTGCATGTTGAACATTAAAGTGTCTCTGTGAAGTGCATAGGGAGGTAACTAATAAATTCAACATGCGATTGTTGGTGAACCGTTTATCAGATTTTCGAAATTTTTTATTTTGTTTTGTTCGGAATTCTATGCTGAACAAGCCTTCAATTGGAATTTTTCGTGTATCTGTTACGGTTTTAAAGATAGGATTTGAATGTGTCCTAATTTGCATATTTGGGATGATGAATAAGTGCACCATGAGATAGGTCACCCAAAAACTTTCTATTCATTGGATTCATCAAAATTGACATATCTGCTTCGGTTAAGATAATAAACGGGCGGGCTCATTTTTGTATCCACCCAGTATAATAAGTTATTAAAATAAATAATTTGTTACCTTTCTGAAATGAAATCTAATATGCAAAAAATTATAAAAATGTTTTTAATAATTAATATTAGTTTCATATATAGTTTGTTCAAAAAACATATTTAAAAAATTAAATTAAATGAAATTGAACCTGGAACCTTCACCATTGTAGTCTATTGACTTACCCACATGACCACATAGACTACATGAATGTCAAACTGTCCGAATTTGTAAATATGCATCAATAGCCTACATGACTAACTTTAAATAGTTATATCTCGTAAACTAATGCTATTAGCATGAGTTACTATCCCATATAATAGTGGGAGGGGTGCGTAACAACATATTTAAATTTCAGTTAAATCCAAGCTTAGCAGACCTGGTTTCCCACATTGTGTGGTAATGTTTAAATAACTTTAAGCATCGGTGTTTTTTTTTGTCAGTAGTGTTTGATTTCAAAAACCAAAATTCATTCCAGCCTTTTTTTTCTTTGTAGACAGAATATATTCCTGTCCCAAACATTTTTTTTAATTTCACAAGTTTTGTTAATGGTTTTTGTTTCCGAATAAACTTTTTTGGTTTGAAACATGTTTTGAACCATTTTTTTTTATTTAAAACAAATGTTTTAAAACAAACAACCCTGGTTTATTTGAGACCCGGCATTTAATCTATTTTTTACACTCCACCCGGCTTTTATTTGAGACCGGTGTGTATTTGGATACCTGGCGTGTATTCAAGATTTTACAGTATCATAAAAACCAATCTAACAAAATTTTAAATAACTAGGTTTCTTTGGATAAAGTCTTGATAGTATTTGTTATAAACAACCTTCCCAAAGAAAGAAACAGGAGAAAAAAAAAGCAAAACTATTACATCGTCAACTGGTCTCTATGCGGTCCGCACTGTAAATCCACCAGTTAGTTTTTCAACTCAGAATCTGATTGGTGGACAACTCTATAGCTGTTATTTGTTGTCAGTTTGTAATCTTTATGCCTGTAAAGATGGTAAAAAGCCGAAGCACATTGGCAGAGTATGAATAAGTTCTACTGTAATTGCTTAATTTAGAACCATTGTCCTTTTACTGTTTACCTTTATTCATCTTCCATAGTTTAACTTGGTATATTTGCATCTCATAAAAGCATTAGGAAGGTAAGAAAATAAATAACCTCTTTTTATTTGAAAATCTGCAGGTTCTACTCCAGGTCAGGTGAATGTAAGTCCTGGGTCAGCTGCTTCATCCAACAGCAATTCAAGCAATGCAACCGTTTCTAGTGATCCTAATGTTGTTCTTCTCTCTCAAAAGCCATTGAATAGTCTCCCAAGAAATATGAAAAAAGGTAAGATTGATAACTAGATAAATGAATTACTGGCATTGAAAGGTTGTCTTATATTGAAATAGTAAACATTTAATTCAGCAGTTCCAGGCCTAGAAAAATTTCTAGTAATTGAGCTATTACGTATTCATCTACAAGTCCAAAATTAAATATGCTATATGATTCATGAGCCATATATACTAAAAAATTTTTATCAAAAGGAGATATATATTAAGATCTGTGTCTAAGAGAGACTACAAATCATATTGCGTAATGTACAGTCATCAAAGGGAAATAATCCACACTTGAATTTTACTCTTAAGTTTTACCGTTTCAATATTAATTTATTTTTAATAATTTAATATTACATTTAGAGTTAACATTATTAAGATTATTAAATTTAAATAATTATAATTAAAAAGCTATTAAAACAACACATTAGCATGAAATGTAATATTATGCATTAAACTCGTGCGGATTATTTCCTTTGGTTGACTGTACTTTGGGGAAGTAGGTGACATCATTAAGTAGTGCCATATCCACTGCTAATTTCTCTTGTTTAACAGAGTGGTTATAATGTAAGTTACACAATTCAGACCCCTCTAGAACCAGTTCTGCTGATCGGATTTTGATGAAACTTGGAATATATGTTATGTAGACTATGGGGAAAAGATTTTTGCAATTAAAAAAATTAGTTCAAATTTCAACCACTAGGTGAAAAAGTGGCCCATAAAAAAACAAGAAACGCAAATTGGAGAAACAAAAAAATATTTATTCACAGCGGTTTGTTCAACGTGCATTCCATTTGTCTCAATCACACGTTCAAATTGCATTATAGCGTGTTCAACAGTAGCATGAAGGGTTTCTTGAGGAATTGCAGTAGCATGGAGTATTATGGTTGCTTTCAGTTCAGGCAGAGTCTGTATGCTTCCTCCATAGACACGATCTTTCAGGAATCCCCACAACCAGAAATTATCGGGATTCAAGTCTGGGAAATGAGGAGGCCAGGCAGGAATCCCCACAATGAAAACTTTTTGAAATTACCCAATCATTTCCATCTTGCATGACGATAGTAGCCTCTAAATATTCTCGTTCTTTATCACGGGTGCTGCAGAAGTTCGCAGTAATAAGCACCCGTGATGAAACACCTTTTAGGGCCTTGAGGAGTGTTCTCCTCAGAGAAAAAAGGGCCAAGAATGAAATCAGCAGTAAAACTACAGCACACAGAATGAAATCAGAATGCAAAGGGTGTTCATGCACAACATTAGGACTTGCAGTAGGTAGCCCAGATGCGACGGTTCTGATGATTCACTGCTCCATATAGGGTAAACTGCGCCTCATCTGACCACAATATGTTCCAGGGCCATGAATTGTCAATGGCTATCCTTGCCAAAAAGCGACAAGCAAAATCTGTGCGTTGATCTGGGTGTTTAGGGAGCAGCTTTTACACCATGTGGATCTTCTATGGATACCATTTTAAAATTCATCAAGAATATTTTGTATCATAGACCAAGGGAGAGACGACTAATGTGCCACTGCTCGAGCACTTGTTGAAGAATATTAGGAACCAGATGCTGTTTCAACCACAGCAACAGCGACTTCTTCCACACTTTCATTCGAAATTCGTTACCATCCACTTCCTGTCAGCACACCCAATTTCCCAGTCTCTTCAAATTTAGTAATCAGCTTTTTCAAACCATTACTTGTCATAGGCCCTTTCACAGTCTTTCAAATAGTCGAAATTCTGCAGTTCTGATAAAACAACTTGACCAGTAAAGCTCGATCTTTCTTCTGTAAAAGCTTTAAAGTTTTTAAGCGTTTTAAAACCTTCCTAATTGGGTTAGTGCCCTTTCTTGCATAAGTGCCACCTTGTGGTCAAAATTTGAATATTACAAGTTTCGTCAAAATCCAATCAGCAGAACAGGCTTTAGAGGGATCTGAATAGTGCAACTTAAATTATAAGCACCCTGTTTTTATGTTTCTCGGCATTTACTAAGAATTAAGCAAAGATGGTGATCTCCTTTAAACAAAATTATTTTTAAATAAATAAATACATAAACTCCTAACAGATAACCTTAAACTCCTAATGTCTGTAACCTTATTTTTTAAAAAAAGAGAGAAAATATTAAACGGGAAAACAGCACATAGATAACATTAATCAAAGGATGCTATGAAAACAAAAAGTTTACCTACTTAAAACACAGCGATTACAATCAAAAATATTCAAAATTACTATTATTATTTTAAAATACAAAAAATTATAATCACCTGGCCTAATGTGCCATATTATGTTGTGGGAAAAGAGGATATATATTTTGGAATGCATTATTCAAATCATTACGTCACATTAGAATAGATGATTGTACTTTTTTGTGTTTTAAAATGTTAATAGTAATTTTAATACTTTTGATTGTAACTGCTGAGTTTTATGTATATAACTTTTTGTTTTCATATCATGCTTTGATTGAAAAGTGAGAACTTTAGAAATTATTTGAAACCTTCATGAAGTCTTTGTCTATCAATCATTTAATTCAATTATCAAGATATTAGAAGAACATCGATTTACAATACATTTATTTTTATTATCTACAGTTAGCTTTCTCCTTTCATACGCCTTCAGTAGTTATGTTTTGTTTTGTTTTTTTTCTTCACACTTTTAATGGTGATAAGTAGGTAATTAGGATTAAACAATTAGCATGGTGGGAAAATAAATTAAGTTAGTGATTCTTGTGGCAGCAAGAGAAAAGAATCTCACGCCCCATGAGTAAACGCTATAATGTAAATAAAATTGTTTCAACACTGCATTTAGTGTGTTTGTTTTGATTTTTTCAGTCATGCAATTAGCATTATCAGTTATGATGTCATGGCTTGAATTTTAAGAGGGAAAAAAATTTTGTACCAAAATTTACCTTAAATTTGGGGGGTGCGACTTATATTCGCACACGACTTATTCTCGGGTATTTACAGTAAATTTATTTTTGTTAATTCATATACAGTATCAGAGTTTCTTTTGTCAAATAATATCTCTATTAGAAAATAAGAGAGAAATTACAAGTGGAATACCAAAATTAAATGTAAAGAATGCAATAAGATTTACATCGGAAAAACTTATTGAAATTTAGAAACTAGATTTAGAGAACATATTTATTACAACAAGAATGCTTTAAAGGTATGCGGAACATACTTGATTAATTAAGTAAACATTCAATTAGGAATTCGAAGAAACATGTAAATTATGAATCTAAACAACCCGCGGGTTGTCCCCCAACAGGCCGAAGCCCAACACGGGGTTTTCTTTTTATAATAAAGGACAATCACAAACATCCATGCCTCAAGCGGGATTCGAACCCGTGACTTGCTGGTTGCGAGAGCAATAAGACCTGCGCCTCAGCGCTCTCGGCCAACAAGCCGGCAAATTAATTTATAATATTAGTGAAATAATAATAATTGAAGATTTAATTATTTTTATGCTAAGTAAATATTACCCACAAGAAATATTAAATAAATTTGAATTAATAGACAGTAACTTACTGTTTAACCAAATTTTAAAAGAAGAAAAAACAAAAGAAATATTGAGCAAAAATAAAATATTAAGAGAAATATGTAATTAATTTTTAAAACTATTTAAAAGAAAAGACTGAATATAAATAAAAATTAAGAAAAATATGTAAAATATTATTTAACAAAGGAAAGTATAATATTGTATATTAAATTAACAAAGAAAACAATATTAAAAAAACATTGTTAGAAGTTTAAAAATCTAAAGAATTTCAGTTATATTAAAAATAAATAAATAAATAAATAAATAAATAAATAAATAAATAAAAATAAAAAAACTACTGAAGATGTCCAAAAGGACAAAAATTGCATTGATGCACAGGGAAGATATTTCGAAAAGGAATAACTTGTTTTTGTTGTTTGCAAAAAAATTTTTTTCCAGAAACATTAGTCTGAAAATTATTTGACCTTCCCTCGCATAATAGTGTTATTTTTTACCCAATTCCCTTTTAGTCCTCATAAAAGAGCTTTGATTACGAACAGTTCTGCGATTGGTCAGTGCAATCCTTTTTGCCAATAATGCCCCTTGCCACAAGAAAGAATCATTTCTAGAGGACATAGATTTCGTTTTTATGCTGCCAAACACACATCAACACATTTAACCGTTGGACCAAGGCATCATCCGAGCAACAAGGGGCACTATCGCACACTGATTATGCGTAAAATGCTTCATGCATTAAGTGATGGAACATCAACACTCGATTGATTTATTAAAAATGTCCTTTATGCTAAAACAGGCCTTGTTCCTAGTTTCTTCAACAACCATTAAAAACTGTTTAATTTTGACGAATTTGTCAAGTGTAATATCTTTAATAAACGATCTTAAAAAATCAACTTTATTCTATTGTTTATTTGTATGATCCAGTTGTAAGATCAGTCAGGATATAAGCCATTTTCTCCATTCCTGACGTGAACTCTTATAAGTGGACTCTACTGTAATTCTAGTTATTGAATGAAAACTGGTAAATAGTTTTTTATTCTTAAAGAACAAACCTCATTAGACCATTTTCATTAAGTAATTGCTATGCTTTTGTGTAGTCACTTGAATATTAAAAAAAAAAAAGGTTGTCTTGATATTAGGAGAGTTGTTTGATAAGTAAATTAAAAATGTTTTTGGAAAAATTCTTTATTTTTCAACGTAGTCTTCATTTAGGGCTATACACTTGGTCCAGTGAGTTTCCATTTTTTTAATCTCTTCTGAAAGGTAGCATTTGTTAAAGTCTGCAAAACATTTCATGACATCACGTTTTGATAAGAATTTTCCCACCCAGCCAAATTTTAAGCTTGGAAGCAAGAAGTAACATGAGGCCAAGTCTGGAGAATAGGGAGGAATTAAATGGAAACCTAATGCATGTGGTTTTGCCATTTTGATGTGTGTGATGGTGAAACAACAGTCTTTTTTGCTATGGTTGCTACATTGGGTGCTTCAACTAAATTTAGCATGTGACCTATACATGATTGTGTCTGAAATTTGGCATGTGCTAGTTTGAAGAGTGGCAGATACCAGCCACCACATTTTGCAACGACTCATAGAAATTTACCAAACTTATAAAACTTTTGATCATTTAGTGTAGAATGAAAAATAAAATCTCCTTGCCACACATGCACACTTCTGATATTATACAGTTTACTATTGTGGATGTTCCAAAGGCACAGTAGGCGTTTTTTGGGTTGGTGAGTCTCTTCTTAACAAGAGCCTTCACCTTCCTGAGGACAACAGCTCAAGTTTTCCTAGCTGCATAGTCTCCAATGGCTTCAGCAAAACAAAATTTTTCGTTGCCATTTAAAATCTTATAAATTCTGCCTTTCGAAATGGACATTCCCTTTGTCTTGCATCATATTTTGTTTTCCTTATAGCTATATTCTACCTTTGAAGGTTACATATACTTCTAACCAGGATGTAATTCTCAACAGCATGGTATCTAATGCAGAGCTTATCAACACTTCTTCCAGCGTTTGGATTACAATACATTTAAATACCCCTTGTTTAATCACTGACAGATCGAATTTACAACGTCATGAAAGTAATGTCATGAATTCTAATATCATGAAAATGGTTCGCACTAAGCTTAAACAACCTTTTGTAAGTCCATATAATAATAGTCTGTAAGATTATTATTAAAATTACCAAGGAAACCAAGATATCTTCAATTAAATTACGAGATATTATAATCAACGAAGGTTTGGAACTGCTGGGGGTCTAAATTATATAAATTCCTTTAAAAAATTTTCAAAAATGGATAATTTAAAAGAAAAAAAAAAAAGTGTATGCATTTTTTCATGAAAAATATTTTTCAGATTTTATAATTTGGCTATTATCGGGATAAATTAATGAAGTACAGTGGACTCCCCACATACTACTTGTTTGATGCTCTTGTTAGGTATTTTCATGCACTGTTATTCTTCTTTAAGAAAATAAACAGCAAGTGATTGGTTGAGTCTAGATTTGCAGACATACGAGGTGTATTCAAAAAGTATCGAACCTTTGGTCGGCATTTAGTCTCTCGTTTATCAAGACATTTGTAGATATTCATCCAAATGTTTTCATGAGCGCGACGCTTTTTACAATGCTTTTTTGTGTGTTTTTGGCCCTTGCCCGATTAGATTGCTCTGTAATGCACACACTTCTCCCAGCAGCATCCCCCCCCCCCCGTGGTTGAAAACACTTGTGGAACACATCTTTTGGAATGGTGTTCAGCTGGGCTTTCGCAAATCACATAATATCCTCCCTTGATTCAAATCTGGTGAATTTCAGCAAAATTTTCAATTTGGGAAATAGCCAAAAAGCACACGGAACCATGTCGGGTGAATAGGAAGCCTGAGAAAGCACAGGAATGGTGCATTTTAACGGAGTCTGAATCAGATACGAAGAATGGGCTCATGGCATCGTCCCCAAAAGCCTGTTGGATCAAGCGATTGGTTTCTGCTTGAGCATCGCCAAGACTTTGGCAAAATTTGATGTAATATCACTGCTCAGTTCGTTATGTCATTTTCACAATATTTCATACTCCAACGGGCGCTCACTGCACGTCCTCACTCATACACTGATTACCAGAGACTAAAGCAATCTGCGAAATTAACACGTTCTTATGAATGTTTCCTTCACATCTCCACCGAAAGAGGGCTCCCGCGTCTTATTTGTTTTCGCGGGAAAAATTAAGGTTTGATACTTTTTGAACACACATCTGATTCAGTCTGTGTGGTATTCATAAATGAGGATGTTTATTGCAGTTTTGAATTTGCTTGTTTATACTAAACAGTGATGTTAAGTAATGCTTTAACAGAAGTTGAAATTCCTTTATTGGTACAAGGGTTATTCATAAAGTAAGGTCTGTTTTGCAAAAAAAACAAAACTTAAATAAAAGTTTTGGGACTGGATAAAGCAACATGGCATACTTTTTTTATTAAAGCCGACACCTTTCAGTATTACATCATCATCACGGGCGAAGGTATACAAAGAATAGGATGAAAGGCACTGACTGTACAACAACGATGACTAAGCCCACCAATCAGGGCACTGCGTTCTGATTGGTAAGTGAAGGCCATATGACCTTTTATATTATCGTGGAATAATAAAATGGGAAAACAATGAAATATTATACAATGAATAAAAACATTATAATTTTTGACTTGTAATATTTAAAAAACGAGAAAAACAATTCAATCCATTATGTACACAAAGGCCTACATTAAATATTTTGTGGCAGAATATATTTAACAGAACGCAGTGCCCTGATTGGTGGGCTGTCATCGTTGTTGTACTGTCAGTGCCCTTCATCCTAGTCTTTGTATACCTCTGTCCGTGATGATGATTTAATATTGAAACACGTTAACTTTAATAAAAAAGTTTACCGTGTTGCTTTATCCAGTCCCAAAACTATTATTTAATTATATCAGCAACATTAGACCCACAATGGATTATGTAAAAACAAAAGTACTGTATATATTATCAGATTCTATGTACCTTTAACTATTTTTCCACATAGTTTCCAAATTTATTTAAGCACTTGTCATAGCGCTTAATGTACTTCCGCATGATCACTTCATAGAATCGCACAGTTTTTACTTGTTCATCGTCGCTGAAATGCAGGCTGTCGATGATCTCCTTTAGTTCCCGGAACAGGTGCTAGCCACTGGATGCGAGGTCCAGGCTGTAAAGCGGGTAGTGAAATTGTTCCCAACTAATCAGATCTTTTGTTTGGGAACAACTTGACCAACCGCCTTACAGTGTCCAGACCTCGTCCAGTGGCTACCACCTGTTCTGGGATGTAAGGGAGTTCATCGGCATCCTGCATTTCAGTGACGATGAACAAGTGAAAACTGCATGACTTTCTTCGCAGGCGGCAGCTTCTATGAAGTGATCATGCGGAAGTACATTGAACGCTATGACAAATGCTTAAATAAACTTGGAAACTATATGGAAAAATAGTTAAAGGTATATAGAATCTGGTAAAGGAAAAATTTTGAAAATATATATAGGGTGGACCAAAAAAAAAGTCGCCACTGAAAATTTCTAAGTCCAATGGAAACTGTCCACAAAGGGGTGAGAGATTCTAGAAGGAAGAAGGAGCGATTCTAGAAATCGACTCGTTCCATATAATGTTAACGCCTGCCTTAATTATCTACCATTCTTCCTTTCTAGAATCGCTCACCTCTTTGTGGACCATTTCCATTGGACTTAGAAATTTTCAGTGGCGAGTTTTTTTTTTATCCACCCTGTATAGTAGTTTTGTTTTTATTACAAAACGGGCCTTACTTTACGAATAAACCTCGTATATTTTAATTTTTAGTGGTATTTTTAAAGGTTTTGCGCATGTAGGTATCTTAATTTTTTGACCCATAAACCAGTTTATGTTAAAAAAAAAATTACCTCGTGCAATGTTACATGATTTGGAGTAAACAGTGATTTTATGTAAGGGAGTCCTCTGTAATTTTTTTTTTTTTTATTGCAAGGGTCATTTCAAAAGTAATTCACTCAGTGACCCATATATTTGTCTGTGTATTTAAAAAAGAATTTGCTATGGCTAATGTGCCTTTAATTCATAATTTTATTCATATTATACCTCATACATTCTACGTGTTTTGTGCCCAAGATGTCTTCATGGCATCCTTGTACTGCTATGATTTTGTTTCAGATACTCCTTGTTGCCATAATTCATCAGCAGATCGAAGCACTGCTGGAGCCCCCTGGGCCCACTGTTGCTGTTGCCTGCCAACACAGCCGGGTATTGATTGTTAAATTACATAAATGCAGTAAAATGGGCTAATTAGTAATAATTCTGCTGAGGCTTGCTGTGATGCTTGTGACACTAATTTTAGATAGCTATTAGATTGAATAATATGACTATTAAAAATTCGCTGGGCTTTTGTTAATTTCATTTTCTTAATTAGCATTTCAACCCATCTAGTTTAATTAATTGCTATTAATAACATTTTTTTTTTTTTTTTGCTATTTTGTTTAATAGTAGAAATGGATAAATAAATATTAAATTTTATTGACAGCAATGTAATCTTAACATAGAGCTTTTCTCGGATCAGAAAAATTAAGATGGTTTATTTGAAAGTATATCAGCCTGACCAGAAATATCAAGTTGAAACTAGTTTTGCTCAAAACCAATCAAAATATTTTTCCTAAATGAAAAAGGATATATTTCGTGTCTACATAACAATAGTTTATTTTTCCGAATTAGGATAATAAACAAATTGGAAAAAGATGACAAGTCTTATCCCTGCCTTGAAAAGCTCTATTTTAGTGCTTAAGAATATTGAAAAATTTGCTAATTTGTTTGAATCAATATCAGATGGAAGAATAAACAGGATGATTTAGCAGTTTAAGTATTTTAAGGGCCTTAATATAGAGGGTTATTTCTCCTTATAGTGCCCGGCACGAAAGAAAAAAAGGAAACTGGCGCATAAGTAAATGAAAAAAAATTCGTTCAACCAATCAGAAACGAACAAGAAATCGTGTATTATTTATTCCTGGCATCAGTAATAAGTAATTCCCCGTTTAATTTCCGTGTTTGAGTGGTTGAACGAGGTTTTTTTTTTCATTTACGCAAACGCCAGTTTCCTTTTCCTTTCGTGCCGGGTACTGTAATTTAGCCGATTTTGAACACCCTTCCCTGGCAATGGAATGCACTCGAGCCTATGTAAATCAGGTAGTGTATCAGTGGGCATTCCATATATATTTCTTCAGGAAGCAAGCACATAAAATTCATTGCATGACTAGAGAATTCCATGGAATTTAGTGCCGTATGCATCTTGCAACAGTGCAAGACGGAAGGAATTTTGTTATTGAAGGCTGCTTTTAACTCCATTCCGGTTGACATACGTAATTCGGGCGTTCCCGACAAATTCACTCATGAAAAGCTACTTCAGAAGAGACCCCACCCCAGCCGTTCCTGATATGATCAAAGAGATCAGGAAGATGGTAGCACAGGAAAACCCTATGACACAGAAGGCCATGGCATAATGAAATTTGCCAGACATGATAGCACATCTGTAACAATGGTAAACCGCATAATTAAATGCAACTTAGGACTGCGCGAATTCTATAAAGCCAGGGTTCTTAATGAACGTCACATTTGTGAACGCAAAACCAATGCCCGCAATCTCTATGAAGGCTATCTTGCGGGCAATAAATGGTGGTTTGTTGCCTACAGATTGTGGTAAGGTTCATGCAGTTGCGTACCGTCCAGTGGATGTGACAGGCAGGACTAATTGGATGTGCAAATATCATAAAAGTTTTCCGAAAGGCTTCATGGTGGTGGCGGGGTACGGCTCCAAAGGGCGGTTGCAACTCCGTAGGGTGGAGAAAAACGCTAAGGTGAATGCAAATTACTACCGGTAGAACATTTTGAAATCTTTTTAACTTGTGTTGTACAGAGAAGAGAGCAACGAAGTTTGTGTTCATCAAGATAAGGCGTCCAGCCATACTGCTTGTTCAACAAGAATTTCTTGGCACAAATGGAAGAAGAGACTGGCATCCGTGCAATACCCTTCTCTGCTATCCTGTCAAGTCACCTGATGCCACCCGCATGGACTTTTGTGGCTTTGGCGTTCTGAAAAGGGGTCTTGGACTTCGGAAAGTGTGTGAGAAGGTATGGAATGAAATTTCTCTTGCGGTCCTGCAAAGGAAATTACGCTGCCGAGCTATTGCCAGGAATCATGAGAAACACATTGAACATAATTGGTGGTGGAGAAGGGGCTTCACGTGAACTGGCAATTCAAAATTTAAGGAGAAATGACCCTCTGTATATGCAGTGATATTGTGTGTCACCAGTTGAAAGCAAGAGCGAGATTCAAAGAAGAGTTTTGAAATAAGTATCGAGAGATTCA
The DNA here is from genome assembly GCA_023313115.1 of Rhysida immarginata. NCBI lineage: Eukaryota > Metazoa > Arthropoda > Chilopoda > Scolopendromorpha > Scolopendridae > Rhysida > Rhysida immarginata. Next base: position 3,028,667 of record JAHWFO010017185.1, read on the forward strand.
AAGTATATGAGATTAGTTCAGAAAAGTTCTGGAATGTTTTGAATAACATGCCTGTGGTTAGTTATATTATTATGGGTGATGAAACATGGGCCTATAGCAATGACATTGAAACCAAACTTCAGTCCTGTCAGAGGATTGGTGAAAATTTGCCTCAACTGAAAAAGCATGTCGCTGGGTATATACAAAAAAACCGGGACTTTTGCATTTATAAAATAGAAGAACAAATTTAAAGGAGTGGACACAGCATTTATTTTTCAATTACTCCCCTGTTACATTATTGCACTTATCCCAACGTTTAACTAATGCCTGGAAAATGTCTGCATAGAAAAATTTTTCAGTACGTCTGAACCTTCCTAGGACAGCCTTCATCATCATCAGTGCCGCCAAGAAACTGTTTAGAGATCCAAAGAGGTGAAATCACTGAACGAGATCCAGTTGTAAGGAGGATATGGCACTACCTCCCAGCTTAATTGCTGTATAAATTACACGGTTCGATTTGACCGCCCCCCCAAAATGTTGTGTTCTGAGTGATGTACATATGCACCTGCAGAAAAAAACGGCCTGGTTTGATCATTAAGGGTGTCCTGTTTTTGCAAGACAATGCACGAGCTCATACCTCTCATTCACTATGTGCACTTTAGGATGTTCTAGAATGGTTCAAATGTACTGACAAATCTTTCAGCATTGTGACACTGTTGCTCCATTGTCAATGAAGTGCTGGCTGTATTTTTATTTTTTTAAACCAGTGGCGTTTTTCGAAGCAGAAAAAATATTAGAGAGAAAGGAGCAAAATTTTGATACAATCACAGCTAGTTTTTCCATCATTGTCAGTTCATGAGTTTTTAGCAAAATATAGAATGATTGTGCTTCCTTGCCTCTTGTACTTCCCTCACCTGGCTCCAGCAGGCTTTCTTGTACAGGTATCCCTGTATATAACGGGACTCTACATAATGCCAAATTACTGGACTCCACCTGGCTCCAGCAGGCTTTCTTGTACAGGTATCCCTGTATATAACGGGACTCTTGTAATTCCCGGAAAATAAAAACTTTGTTATATGGACTTGCCATTATAAATTTGGTGTTATGTAGAGTGCCATTATATACAGGGAGCACTGTACCCCAAACTGAAGACAATGCTGAAAGGGAAGAGAATGACACCATTGAGGAGATCAAGAAAAATTTGCAAAGGGAACTAAAGGCAATTTTAAAAGAAGCATTCCAGAACTGCTTCAAAAAGTGGAAACAGCACTGGCATTCATTGAGGAGGAAAGTTCTTTGAAGGAGATAAATACCAATGACCAGTAAGTTGAATGAATTTTTTTTAAAAAAAAAGTTCTAGGACTTTTTGAACAGACCTCATACATCTTTATAATGAATGTGATGAAATTTCCCCATTTCCACATGACTTTATTAGCTAAATGAAAGTTGCACTGAATATTCCATGGTTGCACTGTTTCTTCATATTCTGAACTGTTGAACCATCTTTTGTCATCTTCCTTGTCTCTTTGGTGTTTCAGTATGGTCTCCCTCAAAGGTTTCACTTATCACGAAAAGGTAAAACGATGTTAGAAATGCTTTTAATGCTTTTATAAGTTGTATTTAAGTTCTACTTGCCATTAATTGTGAATTTAGGTGATGGAAGATCTTTGTGCAAGTTCTGATAGGTTTTAACTTATGAAAAATGGCTATTGCAGTGGTGATCTTTGAATTAATTTCTTTTCAAGCAGATAGATGCGCTTTTTAAATGGATGGATGCATTTGGAAAAAAGACAAAGATGTTGACAGGTTATTAAATGACTTAGATGGTTGTTATTTTTAACCGACTTCAAAAAAAGGAGGTTATCAATTCGTCTCGTATATATGTAATATTGTTGGAATTGCACAATATTCGTATATGTTAGTCTATGTGGGCTTCTAAACATGTGTGCCAAATTTCATCAGTCTATGTATGTATGACTGTCTATCCGTCCACATATTTCTCAGAAACTAGAAATCGAATTGCAATAATTCTTTTTTTATTGGATTAAGTATCTTTCAACTTAGGAAATAGTCCAAGTTTCATCAAAATTGGTTCAGTAGTTTTCAAGATATGGACTGGTTATAGCTAGACGATAGTGAAAGTTTCATCAAAGTCGGTTTTTTATACTCTGTTTAATCTTGTCTTTCACAAGGTTGAAAAAGAGCAAGGATGTTAGAAGCCTGTTCCATGTTAAACCTGATGTTTTGAATCTTTCATGGAATCCTGTTTCCTTTTAACTGGATTAGGGCCAGTTCATTATCTACTTTGTCAGCTGAGACTTCTTAACTGAGTGTTCAGCAACAATACAGTGACATTGTTGCACTCAAGTCTTCCTCATCTTAACAATGTAAGTCCATTGTTGCAAAAGTGTCAGTTGAGAAGACTCATTTGAGAAAGTAGATAATGAACTGGCCCTTAGTCTCATTATGAAATTGATAACTTTCTGGTTGTTAGATAGCTTGAATAAGGGAAGTTAATTATGACTGCCCTGTATACGGAGGGTTGATTCAGAGAAAATGAGGCGACTTTGCTGTTCTGTTACGATGGTGTAATACCATGGCGCCATCATCGGTTGTGTTCGATGTGAAAACCACGTTGTTGGACTATCGCCCGGCACCGTAATTTCCACTGAAGTAGGCTGAGTTTGAGGGACTCCATGGGAAGTTCGTTCCACACCTGCTGACACACTTTCCATAGCCCATCAACGGTTCTTGGTCGGCGACTTCCGAGCCGTCATTTCAGGAGACCAAAACCACAGAAATCCATCGGTGATGTGTCAGGAGATTTTACAGGCACATGAGAGAAGGGAATAACTCGTATGCCCGTCTCCTGTTCCATCTTCCTGTTGTAAGCCACAGATGACTTGGCAGTGTGGCTTGATGCCTTGTCCATGTGGATCCAAACTTTTGATTGCTCACTGGGGTACAGATGTGGGATATCCTGTCGATATATGTGGTTCATTACATTACTCTGGAAGTAAGCTGCACTAATTTTACAGTTTCCAGGAACTCGACGAATCGTGAGCAGTCCACGTGAGCAATATCCGGCAACCACCATGAAGCCCTTTGAAAACTTTTCCTTGCACCTTCGGACAAAATCGGACCGGGCTTTGCCCCCTCTTTCGGCATAGTAAATTGCCCTGGGTTTGTTGGTGTCATCGAGGTACACCCAAGCTTCATCCAAGGAGACAGTCTACTTCCATCGGTCACCTGCAAGATGGTTTTCATACAGTTTTCTGGCGTTGGTGAATCGTTCCTGCACGTGCCTGGCCGACATCATAAAGCTGGGCCCAAGATTGTCATGAATTATTCTGGAGACTGTTGCCTGTGAAATACCTTTCCTTTGGGCTAGACTTCTCTGTATGGGGGGATTTTCTTTCAGCACTTCAGACCGGATTTCTCGCACCACCGGATTTTTCTTTCACTATGTGTTGGCTGGGGCTTGTTTCTGGTCTGCTTCTCTGCTCGTCCACGTTCATTAGATGGTCGCAGTTTGTTCTTTTTGATTATTCGACCCACAGTAGCTTTGGATACCACAATACCATTTCGTTTGCATAATTCTACAATGCACGAAAGGCTGAAGTTGGCGTCGGAAAGGCCAAACATATACCCTTCCCAAAAAGCTGTGATTTTGGAAGCCATGTTTCAGCACGAAATGTCCCAAATAACAGCAACAAGTGTATACAAAGCTAATCCCCATGAATAGTGGACGAGTCATGCAAATCACATTCTGTCAAGGTCATACGTGGCGTTTAAAGTCGTCTCATTTTATCTGAATCAACCCTCCGTATATTATAGATATGGTTGTATACGAGGAGACATCAGAAAGTAATGCCATTTATTTTTTTTAAAGAAAATTACAAAACATACAGGTAACAACTAAGTGCAGCTGAAGCTACACATCTTTATCTACTTTTCCACATAGGCATCTTGACGATTCAGGCATTTATCCCAAGGCTGCACCAGTTTCAGAATATCCTGTTCATAGAACTCCGTCGACTGTGCATATAACCAATGGTGCACGGCATATTTAAGTTCCTCATCAGTCTCAAACCTCTAGCCACCCAGAAATCTCTTCATGAGACCAGAGAGATGGTAGTCCGAGGGTGCTAAGTTAAGCTGGGTGGTCCAGAACCTCCCAACCGAAACGGACCAATTTTGCTTTGATGACGTTGGCCATATGTGGGCGTGCATTATCATGAAGAAGTTGAACATTGTTTCCTCTTTCTGGTCGCTTATCCTGAATAGCATGCTACAGTTTAGTCAAAGTTGTGCAATAGGTAGCAGCATTGACAGTTGACCCACAAGGCAGTATGTCTGCGAGTAGGATGCCTTGCATATCCCTAAAAAACTGTAAGCATAATCTTCTAAGCTGAAGGAGAAACTTTGTGAACCAGAAAATGTGGATGTTTTCACACCGTGCTTGAAATTTTAGCCTCTGTTTGAATGTGCAAGACCCCAGACTACACGCCTTTCTGTTGTTGATCTGTTCAGGTGTCAGACTTTTTGGAATCCAATGCGAACAGATTTTGCAGTATCCAAACTTCTCATGCACCAAATCCCACGCAAATCCATGACATATGTGAAATGTTTCACTCACTTCTTTCAAGGAAATGCGATGGTTTTCTCTGATTGTGTTGTTAATGTCTTCGATAATGGCTTGTGCTGCCGCTGATGCAGGCTGCCCAGAACGCTGTTTATTGGCAAAGCTAAGTCTTTCCTCCCGAAACTTTTTACACCATTTGCGGACATTAGAATAGTCCAGACAGTCAGCACCATATACTTCTACCATTTCCCCATGAATTTCCACGGGTTTCTTACCTTTTGTGAAAAGAAACCTTATAATAGCTCACTGTTCTTCCACTATAGATAATGTGATAGCGGCAGACATTTATAAAATGACTGGTGACACATAACATGTGTGACCAGGAACAATTCTTATTTTGCAATGTCTTTGCATGTACTCGGCCTTCTTTTTGGCTATGTTAACACAGTGACTATACGAGGCATGTTTTTTAAGTAAGTACCGTTTTGCGATTCCGCCGCCGCAGCGCTACGGTCGGCGTTCCACGCATGCGCGCTGGTTAACTACATCTCTTGTCTACGCACTGACGCCATTACAGTCTGATTCTTCATTGTATACGTTGTTTACTGAGTGTTTAAGATGCCTCCGACAATCGTGAGTCCCGCCGATTGTGAAGTACGGGCTGTTATACGATTTCTTAGTGCTAAAGGCGTAAAACCGATCGATATTCATCGTGAGATCTGTGAAGTGTACGGACAAAACATTATGAGTGATGGAATGGTAAGGAAATGGGTGAGAGCATTTAAAGATGGCCGCACAAATGTGCATGATGAAGAACGGAATGGGCGTCCTTCGGTCGTTAATGAAGATTTGGTGCAGAAAGTGGACGAAAAGGTGAGAGAAAACAGACGCTTTACAATTTCATCATTGTGCGACTGCTTTCCTCAATATTCTCGTAGTGTTTTGTATCGCATTGTGACCGAGAACTTGAATTACCGGAAATTGTGTTCACGTTGGGTTCCAAAAATGTTGACGGATTTGCACAAAACCCAACGTTTAGGCAGTGCATTGACTTTCCTTGAGCGGTACCACAATGAAGGTGAAGATTTTTTAGACCAAATTGTTACTGGTGACGAAACATGGGTGGCCTACGTCACACAAGAATGGAAACAACAATCCATGGAATGGCGACATTCATCATCACCCAAAAAAGTGAAGTTTAAGCAAACAATTTCTGCCCGGAAAATCATGTGCACAGTTTTTTGGGACAGAAAAGGAGTATTGCTAGTGGAGTTTCTGCCTCGTAATGAGACAATCAATGCAGCGTCTTATTGTGAGACATTGAACAATCTGCGTCGTGCAATCCAGAACAAAAGACGTGGCAAGTTGAGTAAGGGTATTGTTTTGCTGCATGACAATGCCCGTCCACATGTGGCTAATCGGACCAAAGATCTCATAAAATCTTTTAAATGGGAAACTCTAGATCATCCTCCATACAGCCCTGATCTGGCGCCCAGCGACTACCATTTGTTCATGCACTTGAAGAAACACCTGGGTGGTCAGCGTCTTCAAGACGATAACGAAGTCAAAACATTTGTGATACAGTGGTTAACAAGTCAGGCGGCAGAATTTTATGAGGAGGGTATTCAAAAACTGGTGCCACGTTATGACAAGTGCCTCAATATTCACGGAAATTATGTAGAAAAGTAGATTAAGGTACAGGCTTTCATGTAAAAATAAAATTATTGCGATATCTTTGCACGTCTTTTTTTAATTCCAAAACGGTACTTACTTAAAAAACATGCCTCGTATTTCCTCTGTTAAAAAATAAATGGCGTTACTTTCTGATATCCCCTCGTATTTTATTCTCTTCATTAGTGGGGTCTTTCCATGTCAACGAGTCCATTGGTCTCTTCTCGACCATCTCTGAAGATGTTGAGATTTGGTACACAGGTTCCTTTGCCTTTAAAACCTAAAGTAACAAATCACTTACACTGAGTACCTGAAGTTACTAGGGGAACATAAGATGAGATCTTAAAATAGTTCAATTATCATAGGAAACAAATGACTAAGCTTTAATGAGTGCCATATCCAAAGTAGACATGTCAGGGGTCTGAAATTTTTGCATTCTCGACTGTTTGTTCTTAATATACTGCCAAACCCTCATGAATTCATGTTCTCTCTGTGACTTGAAGCAAAATTTAAAAAAAAACCCAAAAAACTAGTGTCGGTAATTTAGGATAGCTACAAATTCTATACAAAATAATTTTAAAATTGAAAAATGAAAGGAAAAGTTCCACAACCTGGGATTGAGCCAGAGGACCACGAGTCTGACATAGAGATGGCAAGTCAGACTCCTGGACTCTGGTTCAATCCCAGATACGTAATTTCTCGTCTTGTTTTTCAATCTTAATGTAACTACCTAATTTTAGAGCATATCTCCTGTATTTAATCATTAGTTTATTGATAATTTTATAACTTGCCATTGGCAGTTCCACTTAAGAAGAATTATTGCTTTAAGTGTCTCGGATTTCTAACACCGAAGGGGTAGTTTGTTTGCAAGATGCAGTCACTTAAACATAAGGCTTTTTGTCCTAAATGTGGCCTAAATAAGGCCTTTATCCTTAATCCTCAATTCTCTTAACCCCTTGTGCTCTGATTTGACCTTGAGTTCGCAGGGTCAGAAGTTTCTATTTAAATGGAGGAAAAATTCTTCGATAGACAGTGCAATAAACAACATGGAAAAAAACCCCACTATTTATTAAGATATTTGTATGAAAATTTTACAGGATATTAATTAGACATTATACTTTACATTTTTAGTAGTCAGAATAAGTATGATAACGTTTACATAATCGTCATATGTTTTCTGTTTATAAGTTTGGCTATCGAAACATTGTTTGGCATATTTATTAGTTTCGGAAGAAATCATTTCCCAAAATGTATCTGGTAAAATTACAGAAAACACATCTAAAGGTCGGAGATTTGATCCTAATCCGTTTCTGAATCATTACTTTCGCATAAATATCTTTCAATCTCAGACGAAGACACTTGCTTCCGACTGCACATGGCGAAATTCGAAACGAGAGCATTACATTCTTTTCGATTTTTGTGCCACCTATTGAAGATTTTTAAAAACTATAAAGTGTATATGAAAGAGAAAGAGATACAGAATGGTAAACAATCGCCATCTCTTGTTAAAATAAAAAAAAGAAAACAGCAGTGGAAACTGAAACTTCAGAACGAGTCAGACTCGTGGTCTAGCGATAAGACACCTGAACCAGAACGAGTCAGACTCGTGATTAGTAGCCAAGGGGTTAATTTAAAATAATCATTAGAAAGAGCAAATTTCCTCTTTCTAGGGCTTCCCAAACAATTAAGACCATCAACCGCTTTTAGAATTTCTTGATTTTCTATCGACCTCTCAGCGAAACTTTACTAATGCATAACTATACTAGGAGAAGAAGAAAAATCAACTCTTCTGGATTATTGCAGAAGGCTTACTTTACATTTATCCTTACTAAAGGATATACACAGCGATCAACTATGTTCAACACTTCAGCACACAAATGTGTATTTGTCAATGAATAACGCCTTATCTGGGTGAGCCACACATCTATTAGCCAATCACAGAAGGGCTTCATCTTATTATACAGCATTTTTATGTTGTCATCAACTGGCATTATGTATTATACAAAGAAAATATAGTTATTTATTATGTTAGTTATTTAATTAATTACCGTAAGTTTCGATATATAATGTGCATCTAGTTTTTTTGGGGGTGTTTGGAAAACTTCTCGTGCATAATGTGCATTCTTGTATTATGCTCACCCATCGGTTTAGATCTTTGCATACCAAACTAGTATTGTACTTGGTATGATGACTCATGATAACATGTATTCAGTATTGAATTAAGGATATATATATATATATATATTTATTTTTTTTTAAGAATAAAGAAATTTTCATGTAGACCTAGATATTTTGACATCAAAATCGGAATATTATGTGCACTTTTTTATAATGCACAGTAACAGTTTTATTAACTTTTATCTTGTGTAATACGCACATTATATACTGAAAATTACGGTAACTTTGACCATTGATTCCCAGTCGCCCCGAAGAAGGTCATATCGATCTCTGGGAGCCCCTTTTCTTTACTACCATTGTTGTTGTTGTAGCTGTTGTTATTATTTTGGAAAAACCAAACTCTGATCAAGTCCAGAAGCCAACTCCAGAGGCAGACCCAAATGGACCTAAATTAAATTTAATTAAAATTATATCTTTAGCATAAACTACAGTAGTTGTGTAGATTCAGCTTCTTGCATAGTTTTTATTGAATTTTTTTTGTTTTTTTTTTTGACTCTGCTTTTGTTTTTTTGTGTTTATTTTGCCTCTGCTTTATTCTGCTTATTTTTATTATTTTTTACTTGAAATGTATTTCTCAATAACCCCGTTTTGGGCTTTGGTCTGTTGGGGGGGGGGGGGGGGAGACATGGGTCTTCACCCTCTGGTTTATCTAATGGGTTATTCCCTGTTGTTGCTACAATTAACTAATTACATTATGATATTAGCATATGGATCATGTTGCAAGTCTCAGTACATTTTAAATTCTGAATATTAAATGGCATTTTTTTCCAGAAATGCACCATTTATCATAGGATAGTTCAAATCTATAAAGTAAAAATTAGTAACACAAGACATACACATTTCTTTAGCATGTAAAGGGTTACAGAAATGCTACAGATTAAAAGTATGAATCCAACCAATCTGATAACAATGTGATATAATTGGAGAACAGGGACAATAGTTTAAATTATATCAACCAGGCAGGAAGAAATATGTCATAGACACAAACAAAAAAACAGTATGACATACACTGAAGTGCCAAAAGTCAGGGAGCATCATATGCAAATTTTCATGTGTCGCTTGTACCGCGAAAAAGGTATATAAATAGGCACAGCAGTATCAGTGCTAGCATTTCAACTATTAGCAGCCGTATGAAACGTCTTGTAACGTGATTTTGGCTACATGATGTGAATTATCAGAGTTGGAACGCGCAATGATAGTTGGAGCTAGACATTCCATTTCTAAAGTGGTGCGGGCATTCAGTATTCCTCGATTAATAGCTGCTATGGATGGGTCCACTTTTCATTTGGGCAGCTCTCATACATACACATTATTGGACCCCTTGTGTAAAGTTAGTGGATGGATAAACAGATTCGATTATATTCAGCTTCTAGATGACCAGGCAGCATATTTTCAAAGCCTAGCATGTTACAGAAGGGTTGGAGCTTATGAAAAGGTTATCAGGTCCTACCTAAATGGAACTCTAGAGAGATTGTCAAAGATAGAGAGATGGAACTCTAGAGAGATTGTCAAACAAGCAGGCTTACAATAAACTTAACAAGAAAAGTCTAATTCAGCTGTCCAGCTATTGAAGCAACCAATGCGAAAAATGCCACATGTTAAGCAATTTTTATCGTAGCTTAGAACAGCTAAAATGGGATGGCATTAATATTATGAACGACGCTGACCATTTGCAACTCAAGAAACAATTTCCTTCAAATATACTAGATCAGTACACATGATATTACATATTGATGCCTCCCTTCTCCTCCCAGCATGTTTGCTCTTTCTCTTTTCTCACCAACAGTCACCTCTGCTCTGCTTGTCTTGCTATATATCGGCTCTATTGAAATTTATTTCATAATCTTACTGCAGGTTTTACAATTAATGCTAAAAATTCTGGTAAAAATGTTATTATGATTAACAAAGCTGCTCTAATGATAATGGCTTTCAACAAAGCATTAATAATAAGCAAATATAAGGAATGTTCACGCTAATGAGGTATAAGACCAAATAAATGCATATAATATTAGCTATACAGAGTGTAACATAAAATAGGCCAAACTTTCAGGAAACATTCCTCACATGTACAGGAGGAAAATACGTTAAATGGACAAGGGTCTGGAAATGCTTTATTTCCATGTTAAAACTCATTTTCTATAACTCTTCATTAATTACATTACTCAAGGTAAACACACAGGAACAAAATGTTCCCGCATACCACACGAAATTCTTTCTTACATGAAATGTTCAAATGCCCTCCATTAACATGGATACGTGCATCAACCTGCCATCGCATTGAATCCTAGATGCGCTGATGTATCCCTGGAGAATTGCATATTGTTTAGCAGTCTTCCACAATACGGGCACGAAGACTCTGCATCTTGTATTGGGGTTCCATACACAAGAGCTTTCAAATTCTCCCGCAAATAAAAGTCTAGTGGATTTAGTTTCAAATAGCTTGGAAGCCAAGAATTGGTCAATCTCTTCCTATCCATCTGTCATCTATCCATGTGAAAATGAGTTATGGAAATAAAGCATTTCTAGACCCATGTCTATTAACATATTTTCTTCCTCTACGTGTGAGGAATGTTTCCTGAAAGTTTGGCCATACCTTTTCATTACACCCTGTATAGTAGTATAAATTCATAAGAAAATGCAATAAAGTGAAAATTTACATAGGCTATAACTTAAATACAGGGTGTCTGTAAAGTCTCTCTACACTAAAAAACAAAAGCAGTGATCCAGTAAACGAGAAAATATAGCACTTTATTTACTTTAGGAATGAACTAATTAAGTGGTGAGGTTACACACAAGTTTACAGGATATGTTGAAGGTGCCTTCCGTCCATGCACAAGCACAAGTCCACTCGTCTGCACTTTCTCAGAATGACTTTCGATGGAAATTGTCATTTTTTACTACGGAGAGACTTTACGGACACCCTGTATTATGAAACATTGTACAAAATTCCAAAGTAGCTATGAATTGCATGCATATCACTAGTGGAAAAAAGTAGTTTAATTGTATGTATACAATTCGCAATTATTGTATGGCTACTCTGTAATTGTGTGAGAATATTTGTAATAATAGATTTGAGCTTTCACTTTATTGCATTTTCTTAAGAATTGATACCATCATATAGATAATCATTGTTCAGAAAATATGCTTGCATATCTCCATTTAATACTGTTTCATCTGAAATAAATGGTTTAATTTGAAATACACTCACTTTATGATGCATTTTTCAAGGAAACTCGTATATCACAATTACGAGGTACGTCTAGAAAGTAAGTTCCATTTCTATTTCTCATTATGGCAGTGCTGCGGTTGCAGTTCTCTTTGGGAAAGGGTTGATGCCATTCTGAGATGACTAACTTTTTGGTCAAACCCTTCTTTATGTTAGGAATATGAAGGTATACCTTGTCTCCGACATCAAAATGATATGGCTTATTTTGAGAAGCATGATAAGTTTTTCTCTCTGCTTGTTGCTCCTACAATACGCAACTAGCGACTTCATATGCATCCTCATAGCTGTCATTATTATCTTCTAAAAAAGCATCTAAATTTGTGGGACCATATTATACAAGAGGATAACATTAGCCCTGAGGAGGTCAGTTGCATTCTGTCCTGATGAATTTCAGACGAAATTACCATGTAATACATTAATTTTACAGTATGTACAATGTCCAGTTCATTATACAATACATTAATTCAATTTTTATTTGAATTTCTCAATGCAAAAAGCTAAAAAAAAAAAAATAGTTTTTCTGCATGTTTTTGCATATTTTATTTCTTGTGAAAAATAAAAAAAAAGTTTTCGTTGGCTGTTTTTTGGGCCTGTGCGGCGTATCAGCCACCGCGGCGCTACTGTCAGAGATTTTACAAAAATTAAAAAAAAAAAAAAAATTCTACCCACGATTTTAGGCCTACTTCATATCGTTCTCTCAACGATATAAAATGAGTAGTGACAATATATTACTTGATTTATATTTATTGATGAATTTATCGATGAATTCATATCCTTTTAATTAAAAATTCACTCCGATAGCGATCGAACGTGAGCGTTCATCGACAGTGGCGGATTGAACAAAATCGGGTCGCCGGGAAAAAACCCGGTGGGCCGGACAGATGCCTTTACTTTCTCGTGATTGAGGGCCGCTTTCGCCGATTTTTCCCGGTACCTGCCCGGTACGATTTAGACTGCCATTCCGCCCATGTTCATCGATCAACGTGAGCACTGCATCTAAAAACTTCCCGCCCTTATCGTTCTCATCGTTCACTACACGACCAACATTATCAACTTTCAAATCTGATCACTTTCGCCACTTTCGCTTCGCAAGAATGGCCGACAGTGAAAGCGTATCCCATCTCGAAGTCTGTTCCGAATGCGTTTATAGTTTTGTAATGAATCTGAAGGTAAAAAACACATCAGGATACACGTTTTTTAGGATAAATCTTCCCTTTTAGGTGGAGGCGACGTCGCGCACTCCCACGCTCCCGCTAAACAACGGCCAACTCCCGCAGCCGGCTTATGATTGGCGCGCACGCACAGACGCACATGGGTATACTGAAAACGGGAAACGAAATTTGTCTTTAAGGAAAACAAGTTGCCTGTTAGTGCATTTCTTTTGTGTTTTTTAATTAAAATTTCTTATAGCTGGATACATGGTAGGGGCGAAGGAGCTGAAGATAAAAGCGAAGCTTGTTTTATATTTTTTATTTTATAAAGTTTTAAAGTTTCGTTTTTCTCGTACGTAGATTTTTGCCGCGGGGTTACTGAGGGAGATTTTACATTTATGTTACATTTTTGCTGCTGCGGCGTATCAGCCGCCGCGGCGTTACTGCCGAAAATTACGGTAGTATTCAGTAATGATTTTTTTAACTTTTATTTTGCATAATACGCGTATTATATACCAAAAATTACGATACTTCCAACAGCAAGACAAACATTCTGTGCTAGCTGCACTTAATGTTAGTTTCCCCTTTCTCTCACTCTTTCTCCTAATGGTATGTGCTTCTAATGGCTGATGTTTTTGCTCTGTTGAGTGTATTCTCAGAATAATTCTTAGCAGGCATCAGTATGCCTGTAAGTGATTCTGCAATATATGTGATTACTGAATTCTGCAAATTGTTCGTGCGTGTCTAGCTGTTGTGTGATATAGCCCTTTAGTTTATAAGCTATCAAGAACTGTAGTGTTAAAAAGCATGATGGCATATACTGTTAAGGCAAAGCATCTTCTGCTAAACATCATAGTGGACACAAACATCATCTGCTATATTTTGGTTTTCTGTATGCCTAACTTTTCCCTTGGAAAACAAAATGACTTGCAAGGATTATGAACAAATTTCGAACAATCTGGTCCATCCCATTGTATAGAGGCCTCAACATCATCAAGCCACTTTAGGTCTGTTAGGAAAATGGAGATAAAATTGATAAATTTCTCTCTTGTATAACAAGGACCTAAAATAGCTTCTACTTTTGAATTGTATAAAATTCCATAAAACATCATCTAGAACCTGTATGGTTCCATTCCTGTGAAATTAGTCTTGCATTCTATACCAATAATGGTCGTATTGAATACTAATGCTTTATCGTCTTACTTTAGGGGATGTTTCTGTTATTTTGTCCAAAGCCTGTATATTTTTAATTCAGAATATTATGATTTAGAAAATTAATAAATCGTTCATTAATGTCAATGCTGCAATTAATTTTCTATCTCTTAGCATAGTATTTAGCCCTGATGTGTTTTCTCTTTATTGATATCGCATTTACAAGGGTCGGCTGAAAAAGTCATACATAGTTGCTCATAACTCACAAATGAAGAGAGATTTCAAATGAAAATCAGTGAATGTAAGTTATGAAAGTTCATTTTGCTGGCTACAAAATCTTGCATTTACTTTTTAACATAGTCAGCATTTATAGGACAAATCTCCTAATGGTGAAGTAGTTTTCTCTCCTGTCAGTGACCTCATGACAACTTCACTACATCATGAAATGAATGCCCTTAAGGTCCCTCTTTAAATTTGAAAAATGAAGAAAATCACTAGGGTTCACTTTTTTCTGTGATCAAAAATTCAATCATTGCATGTTGTTTTAAACACGTTTGACATAGCAGGTACACTCGACACCATGTCAGTGGCTATTGAGAAAGAACGAATGAACAGAATATTCTGTACCGTGTTCTATGTTTGTGTTACATGCGACTGTGCATTATTTTTCAGACGCCTCTTCATAATTTTAAATTTGACTATTTAATTCTGATTAATAAGTAACTTTATACTAATTTGGTATTTGTAGAAGACGTTTCTGGAGAAGATTCTTCTGGGATTGAGGAAATGCAAAAACATGTTGGATTGCTTGATGTAAGTTCATACATCTTCTTTTATTCAAGAATTTATCTTTATGAAAGCTTAGATAAAAATATCACTGATTATGTTTTTACTTGTGTTTTTCAAGTTTTCATACATGGTGCGTCTAAAAAGTTCGGTGAATGGAAGCATAAAACAAATAAAAACATGGAAACAAAATACCTTTATTCACCCTCAAAGTAACATCTGTTGAACATAATACACTTTTGACATCATTAATAAAGCTGCTGGAATTAGTCAGCAAAGGCCTCTTTTGGGATCGATCGAAGTACAGATGTCACACATTGTAGGATGTCTGGTAAGTCTGCAAAACATGTGCCCTTCAGGACCCCCTCGAGGAGAGGGAAGAAAAAGAAATCTGCAGGCGCCAGATTAGGCGAGTACGGTGGATGTGCAATAACAGTTACATGGCTTTGGGCCAAGATGTTGCGTATACGGATCGCAGTATGCGTTGTCATGCAGCAGACTCCACTTTCCACTCGTTTTCATCTGTTCTGTACATCTGGACCAACATTGCATCTCTCTATTGGTCTTTCCCTGCACATGCTCGTGGCCGCATTCCACCTCATGTTACTGTTGAGATATCCATCCATTCACTGAACTTTTTAGACACACCTTCTATATGATATTTGTATTTCTTTCAATCAAAAACACTGCTGGCCATGGAAATCATACATTCTCTTTCCAAATGGAAATTTTATTAAACCATGATAGGCAGATAAATGATAGCACAAATGAGTAGTGATCCGTCTTTCACACATGAAGGGTACATTGTTTAGCACTGCAAAGCATGAGCCTCCTTTCAAAGATTTCTGACTTTACAACCTGTTGTACGGCTTTTTTAAGCACTGGGTAAAGGCTCTAAGTGCCCCCTACATCAAGTGTTGGCAGTGACGTTTTGATGACGTCACTTTAATTATTTACATTGTGCTTTGGGTACTACATGTAATTTGGTTGCATACGAATGATGCCTGGATGTAGCAATTTCCATGCCAGCCGGGTATAATAAATAATGACTAAAGGTACGTTCACAAAGACGCGGTACATGCGGATACGTGCAGAAGCGGCAGTGCGGTAGCCAATCAGATTCATTCCACGTTTGTCGCTTCTAAGCCGGATTTGAGATTGTTTGCAGTCAACTTTTTCCTATGCGGTACATGCGGCGAGAGCGGCAAGGTTGTCACGTGAATTCTTTCTACAGCTTGAGAGTGCCAAAATGGAAGCATTGAAAGGAGTGGGAAGTGCTCTGATGCTGAAATAAAGCTAATAGAAGTATATCTTCATCTACATCTGATGAAACAATATTTGACAGAAATATTCTGACACCTAATAAAACAACAAACACGGTCATCATAAAAATTTGCCAGTAATGGAGACCGTTTGTTTACTTTTAACAGGAAGTACTTGTTCTGTGCACACACTGCCCCTAGTGGCAGTATTTTGTAACGTCATGCGGAAAGCTTCAAGTGCCGCGTGTTTGTGAACAGGAGAGGCATTGACGCATCTCATCGCAGCTGCTTGCTTCCGGTTGTACCGCATCTTTGTGAATGTACCTTAATTCTTTTAATTCTGTGAGGTATTGTAGTTTTGTAAAAAAAAAAAAATAAATAAATAAATGCACCATCAAGAAGCTATATAAAATTTATATGATTTCTCACTCTTATTATGTGGTAGAATTTCTGAAGGGCTAAAATAATGACCAGATAAAGATCTTTTTTACAGGAATTTATTCAAAACAAAATAAATTGAGAACCTAAATGCATCACAAACAGAACTCGGATTCAGGGTGTCCCACAAAGGTCTCCTCGATTTTAAGAGTAAATATCTCGGAAACGGAAATCAATAGAAGAATGAAACATAATGATATTTTGAAAGCCAGAAAAATCTGATAAGAAGTTTCATAATTAGTTACAAGTGTTGCCGACGGGTGGTGCTGTATGCTGTAGTTACAATACGGAGTCTGAGAAATAGACTATAAACTGCCCTTTGCAAGCACCCATTGTAATCACATCATAATCAATTCAAAATGTGATTACAATAGTACAAATGAAGAATGAAATTTCAGCATGCTACATACACTGCCACCTGTTGTCAACATTTGTAACTAATTTTGAAACTTCAGTATCAGATTTTTACGGCTTTCGAAATAAATATACCACTTGTTTCAATCTTCTATCGATCTCCATTTCTGAGATATTTACTCTTAAAATCAGGGAGTCCTTTGTGGAACACCCTGTATTACAACACTGAAATCGAGAGAAGATCTTTGGTTAAATTTGCTTTCCAATTGCAGGTGAAGAAAAACAGTTCAATGTCGATGGGTTGTGAAGAATATTTCTCGGCTGATTATCTGCCATCTCTTTTGTTTTCTGATTTTTCTTTTAAGTGATTTGTAATGTCCAACAAACTTTGGGTTTTCCCCTACGCACTAGATCGCTTTCCATTTAGTAATTTATAGGCGTTATCCCGACTTGGTCTGATCTGATTGGTCGAGTCACTTTGGAAAACAGGGCATCAGAAGAAGTTGATCTGCCAACATTTGTTGCTCTCTCAAGACAATGGATAAGAAACTTTTTAATAATGTTGGCCTCAGACCGTTTGCATGAACCAGAATGGTAGGAAAAAGATTTCTGGCCGAGTAGGAACAATGATAGCAAATAATATACGATTGCAAATGCTTTCATTCCGTGTCCCTTCAGGGTAGTGTTCTCTAATTTTCCTACTTTTGATATCAGCCACTCCTTTCAATTTATTAATGTATCATTTCTACTTAATAAATAAATGATTCAACAAATTTTTAAAATGTATATCTTAATAAATTCACCCAGGGGGAAAAAATCACAAACTCATGTCGGTGATTTTCCCCCTGGGTGAATTTATACCCGATTGTGCAAAAATTGGTTGACCAAAAATTTGCGTTGAAATCATACCTTTGCAGATCTTGAGAAGTTGCCTAAAATAAACTGAAATATGTGTGCACTGAAAAGTCACTGAAACTAAGAAGTTGCTTAAAATTTGCTAAATTACATTTTTCCAACTATGGTCAGGTGACTTTTCCATGTCAGAGCCTGTCTTTCTTGCTGGCCTCGTTTGACTCCAAAGACATCACTGCTGGGAAAAAATGGCTAGCAAGAGGGGAGTTGTTTTTAGCTTTTCAAAGCAGTTTTTTAAGCTCTTCACGACCAGCCTAAATTTTGAAGGATACCTCCCAGGACCAGAGTTTATGTACTATCTGCCAAACCAATGACGAACGTGTGTTCATCATGTACAATTTTGTAAGAATATTTCTATATCAGAATCAATATTTATTTCAAAATCAGAATCTTCGGCATCCAAACTTGCATCACCATAACCATAATCATCCATTTTTTACAAAAAAAGGAGCAAAAGCATTGTTGTTTACTGTGCAAATACAATGTACAACAGTGTGTCAATTAGCAATCAAAGAATAAAAGCAATGAGTCCATCTATCGACAGGAAAATGGACCCATAAAAGAATAAATTGTTCCAAATGATTTTACTCTTTCACGACCAGCATAAATTTTGAACCTCTTAACAGGATCTTCGGCATCCAACTTGCATCAACATAATCATAATCATCCATTTTTTCCAATAACGGAGCAAAAGTAATGTAAAAAACTGTGCAAATACAACGTCCAACGGTGTTGAAATAAGCAATCAAAGAATAAACGCAATGGTTCCATCTATCGACAGGAAAATGGACTCGTAAAAGAATAAACTGTTCCAAATGATTTTACTCTTTCATTCCTGGAAAACCACGTTTTCATTTCGTTAATATAATTCTGAATTCTTTATAATAACTGAAAATGACGAATGCATGTCTTGAAGAGGTTAATATTGAAATTATGGACCAAAATTTAAAATTTCAATGGAAATGTGTTATATTTATATCAAAGAATGCTATTCTGTAAAAAAATTCTAATTGATTATTTTTTTCCATAGAGTTGTCCTTTAATCCTTACAGTTCACTGTAATCTCCTACTTTAATGCTACCAATAATCCAGTTTTATCTTCAGTTTTGATCTGAACTGGACTTGCGTTTGAGGTCAAGTGAATACAGGGGCCAGTTGATACCACACCCACAGTGCTTGGGATAATCCAGTGTGATGACAGTCTGTCCGAAATGTTCATGCAACTGTGTGATGGGGATGTGTACTTCTTATGTAAACCATGGATGAAAGTGGATGTGAGCTCAGACCACAGAACCCTTAAATGACAGCAATGAACGTGTACTCAAGTATTTGTCTGTACGATTAAATCTACAAAAAA